>JAVQJG010064527.1:0-15123 GCA_036024015.1 Craterocephalus amniculus | reverse complement strand
AGTGGATAAATAATAGCACTGAGGATTCACAGGCTCTTAGCGCACCAGACTCATGGAGATTTACAGGCCCTTAGCTGAGACAAGATGGACTGAGAGATAACACATCAGCCTGGGAAACTGGAGTTCAAAGAGCAGCATTAGTATAAGGATTTAGGGAGACCAGGGAGGGCTGTCTCTCTCTTCCAGACCTGGACCAGGCTGACGGAAACAGAAGATGGACAGTGACCCCTGGCCTTGCAAAAATACACATGCACATGTAGCACACCCACATGCACACATAAACTCATGTTAGTGCTCCACATGCACACACATAGACACAAGTGTTGTAACAAGTATATAAGAGGAGGATTTCTCTAGGATAGGCAGGTCTCTTCAGGTTGTGCTGGGAGACTCTGCGCACGTTGGTGCAACAGAGATCAGCAGCTAAAGCTACGGACAGACCTCCTCTCGAGAGTTATGTATTTTGTCCTTTTCCTCAAACAAAGAATTGTCAATTGAAATAGCATAATTCTGGTGTTTGTCTCTTTTCTTATAATGCTGAATTAACCAACATGACTCCTTCTGATATCTAAAAGGTATCCAAAACTTCACTATCTATCTAAGAGATAGACAACCCACAAAAACATGTTTTTTGTGGGTTGTGGAAACAGCATTGATATACCCTAAATCAGCTTCTCTAAAAGCTGAAAATATCAGGATGTGAGAAAAAATGTCAGAAAAGATCGTACACCCTGCCTTTAATCACATTAACTTTGTTTTTGATTCAATCCTGTGTCCTGAGCACAATGGAGGAAACAATGGACAACACTCAGACTGTTGCCAGTAATTTAAACCGTTCTCTGTTAGCACCATCAGTAATTCCTTCTGACTCATTCACCGTTTACATTTTATCCAAAACTAAACTTTGAGATCTTGTGACTCCAAATGACTCGGACAACACCTCCAGCTCAACACCACAGCAACAAGTTCTGAGACCTTTTGTTCCCACTGGAACCCTCTGATCCAGACCCAGTTTAAGTCCTTCAGCATTTCCTCACCTTTGCTTTGTAACATTTCTTCTTTCTAATGTCACATTCTCCTTTTTTCATCTGGTGTTTTCATGTGGAGCAGATGATTATCCAGCTTTCAGGACTGAACTTTAATCAACTGAGAGGTAAAAGTCCAATAACAGGGATGACTAAATCTTCAACGAAGAACAAATAAATAGAAATGATCCATTTTTTCTGCTGAAAATGTCCAAACCCCTCCCCATGTTGTATCAACGTTATTCATCTTCCTTTGGTGCAAAGACATGGTTCTGATGCAAGAACAGTTTTTTTATTGTGTGTATTTAATTTTGTGGAGACAACGGAGGTTTTATTTAGAAACAGGATGTCACTTATTGAATTACGAGGCGATATGAAGTGAAAGATTAGATCACACTGTGTTCTTTCAGCCATAATATTCGAATCTATCTGATAAGCTCGCACCTTCTTAGAAGTGTATGTGAAAATGTTTGTCAAGTTAATGAACTGTGTTGAGATTTTATCTGCGTCTTTGTGCTGGTCTATTTCCTGAGTAAGTCTCATTGTAGGAGGCAAATGAGACCCAGCTTCGATACAAATGGCTTCCTCTGGGCGCAGATGAATACAGGATTGTGGAGAGTAAAAGTTTTCCCTTTTATTCATCTGCAAATACAGGGAATATTTATATGTGACTGATTTCATTATTTATTTAGCCTATTTTTTTTTTTTGGGTGTTCATGTGTTAATTTTTTTGGGTGTTAATTTATCTCCTTTTCTTACAATTTACCCTGTTTCATCATGTTTTTCTTCATGTTTTACACTCATTTAAACACATGAAGGTTCATTTTAGGCACAATGTAAAACCATCAAGCTTTCACTAAAAGATTTTGTTAAGTCCAGCTTTTCCACTTTTATCATCCTGAGAATAAAAATATGGTCAACGCTGATGAAATTTGTTGTAATCTTGGCTAAAATCAGCACGCCTCATTTTAGGGGCCCTACATGTGCTTTGTTTGTGTGTGTGCATCCAAGTGTGACAGTGTGTGAGAAATTACAATGAGGTATGTTTTTAAACTGCCGGAGTATATAAATTGTTTCTTTATGCAAAGCACTTTCTGTTGCTTTTGGCATCAAAATCACTCCATCAATATAATTTGATTGATTGACAGAATGATTGAAGTAGCACTGAAAAAACGAAAACAGTGAGCTTGTGGGTTGCTGGCAGTAGCCAGGGATTGTTAGATCAGGATCAAAGCAGAAGTTAAAGCCAAGTAATCAGCTTATTAATCATATAAAACAGTTTCTGGCTTCATGGTGCTACATTTTACTGATGGAGATGGATGACGGATGATTGAGACTTGAAGGTCTGGATCTCTCCCAGTTCTGTCCTTCATCAGCTGATCCAGCTGCATAAATGAGCCGCTATCTGTGGTCCATCTCTTAGACATCTACATCCCATCTGCAGCCCAGTCACACCTGTAGGAGCACAATCTTCCAGACTGAAATTACACACTCAAACACTTTTGTGTGCGTTTGTGTGCGTGTGTGTGTCTGTGTGTGTGTGTTATATAGAGGAAGTCCCATCTGCTCCTCCTATTAACCATTCAACATAATTCTGACAAATGTTATGTATACAAGCCATCCACTTTATTAGGGACACTTGTTCATTTCCTTGTAAACAAAAATCTAATCAGCTAATCACACGGCAGCAAATTATGTGTATGGGCAGGCTGGTTGGTGATGGAATGGCAACAGAAAGTCCAATAAGCACTGGTTATCGGACCACTGCTTACTGCTATATTATACCAAAGTTTGTAGAAAATTATCTCTGAACACACAACACGTCCAGCCTTGAAGCAGATGGGCTCCAGCAGCAGAAGACCACACCTCCTGTCAGAAAACTGAGGCTACAATCACACAGATTCACCAGAACTGGACAAGAGAAGATGGAGAAATGGCCCATTAGTCCCAGTAAGTCCTGGTTTTACCAGCACAGCCTACCTGAGTCCTGCTGCTGACCATGTCCATCCCTTTCTGAGTCCAGAGGAGAATCTTCTGATGCTGCTTCCAGCAGGATGATGCTCCATGTCACACAGCTCAGATCAATGGACTCCAATGGCCTTCAACCTGCTAACAAGCAATTATTCTGCAGTAGTTATTGACCAGTGTTACTAATTTGATGTAATGAGCAGGGTTTTCTGTTTGGCTGCTGATATTTACCAGTCTGAACCACCAGCTTGTCTCATTTATTCATGTTTGCTGCAGAGTGACTGTTTTAATCTGGAGAATAATCTCCTTCTCAAGGGAATATAGATCATGACACATAATAAAATGAAAATGAAGAGCAATGTTAACGTTTCTAATCCACATAAACATCGAAGCATGATTAATGTAACAGAGTGGCTCATAGCAGAGCATTTTCGAGCTGCTACTTATTCTACAAAGACAAACAGTAAGAAGACAGACATCCTTAAAGGAGCATGATTGTTGAATAAGAGAGATCTGATCCATCTTGTTTATCTTGTTGCTACCTTGCCACTTCCTTTTTTCTGGTGCTGTCAAACCTTCCACATTAACCATTCTTCACTGCTCAGGTTCAGCGTTTTCCTTTGAATGTTTTCCTCCCACTTCCACTGTTATTCTCCTTAGACTTTGACTCTCCTCCTCCCAAACTTGACCATCTGTTCTTTTTAACCACACTGACTCATTGTCTAGCTACGTAATTAGTGTGCATTTAGGTATGCCTTCTAAAACATGGCAAACACTGACTAAATCATGTCACCAGCTCTTTCAACATCTCAGGCCTCTTTTCAGCCAAGCTGGTTCCAGTGCTGGTTCGAATCCTGAGCCAGACCTAGCATCGGTTCTTGTTTTTGCCCACCTAGGCACCGGCTTCTGGCTCTCAAAACTGGTTCTATCCTGGCACCAACTCTTTCCTGGGCCAGACTTAGAAGTGGTTCATGTAGCGGCTGGGGGCGGGGCTACCTGGCCAAAGTTAAACATGCCGTCACCGGTCCATACCAGGAAATGGAACGAAAACAAAAAAGCAGGTACCAGGAGGAGACCCACTGTTTTTTCCCACTCAGTCATATGCAGAAATCCAAAATAAACTGTTCGGGACCCTTCTGACAAAGCTCGTCTTTGTGCAAATTATTCATAATTAGGGGCCTGTTCTTTTGATTGACCACAGTAGCCAGCTAACAGCAGACCTTAGCCTGCCTACCTCTGTTAGCTGGTTAGCTCTCATTAGCTCTGGGTTAGTTTTTTTGGCTTGTAGCTATAGGCAGCTCAGAGTTTGATGGTATCAAACTCTTTCGTCCAAGTCTTTCCTTTGGCCTCTCCGGCTGTATACTAGCCGCTAGCAATGCATTCAAGCAGCCTGCTTTAGTCTCTACAAAGCACCAGGACAAATATGGCACTTTGATTTTCTTTAACAGTGACTCTAAACCCAGTTGCAGAAAAGATTTGTTTTTAATTTTACACCATTCCTATTGCAACTGATGGGAGAACGCAGGAAGGACGGTTCTTTGGTTGCAAAGCCCTCTTTTACCGTTTGTAGTAGTGACAATTAACTCAGAAGCATTTCCATGGGCAGTCGTGGACTCTTCTTCATCAGTGTTACTCCCTCAGATGAGTGGGTGTGGATTTGGTTTGTATTTAAGTTTAGAGGCTGTTGTGGATGTAACCATGTACTCAAAACCAATCCATCATCCACAGAGGTCAGTGGATAATCCTGGGATCACGCCCACAATCAGACTATGGCAGAAAGTAAGTTCCATTTCTCCTTTTTACATTGTTTTTCTGTACCAAGTAGACAGTGGACGTTATATGTTTAGTTTAGTATCTGTGACAACCTGAATGGCAACAAAATGCCAACAAAGATGATTATCTACTCGAGAAAAAAAAAAAGTCAATCAAATATTTAAAAGGAAAATATTTTCATTATTATACATCTTTATTATTTCAATAATTAATATCAGCAATATCTTTGACAATATTTCCAGAGTTTTACACTTGTAACAGAAACAAAGTTAATGTTGGTTCTTACAGGTGTTTTTCACGTTTAATTATATCTTTGTCATTCTCAACAGCTCTCTGCAAACCTCAACACATTATATACGGTACGGTTTGTAAATCATATAACAGAAACAATCATTTCTGACATAAAAGCTCTTTCGTTGTAAAAAACAGTATAATAGATTGAAATATTCTTTTCATAACACTGGTTTCATGAACTGTTTTTTAAACATCCATAATGATGATATTTATATGATGATGTCTGACGCTGTGTTAGATCTTCCCAGGTGAAGGGTAAACTTGTGTCTAATCTTTTGAATTGGAGAAATACCTGTGAGCTCATTTCCAGATATCTTGAACTATCTGCCTCAGACCAGCTTCTTCATGGCCAAGCAGATGAAAACAGAAAATGGAAGTCCATAAATTCCTCGTATGTGGATGTGTGAGAGCACTTAGGATTATGATTCATCCAGCATTGTTTCTGCTCTGTAAGTACATGTTTTTGGTGTTTATATGGCTTCGCTGATATGTGTGTTTGGTGTAAACATACTGCAGCTGTTTCACTCTACCATGGCCTAGATTCTTCATAAAAGCCAACAATGTTGTACTGAAAAGGAACACAAACACATCCTGGTAAAAGAAGGTAAAATATTAGGTCAAGATAAAATTAGCTCAACTTGAATGTTGTTGCTTAGCAACCACAAAACAGATGAGGGAAAAAGAAGAAGAAAACAATGGCGGGTTTTGTCACCGCATGAGCTTTAATTTAGCTAAAACAAAGCAGAAGCTATGAGAGATGGACCCAAACCAAGTGACATGACTCAGCACATTTTTATGTCATCCACAGGTTCACAGGGCTTTTCTCTCTACATAATTTCATTAAATCCCACACTAATTGACCCTTTTGTTTTCTCCATTTTACTTCATGAGGAAACATAGGCGCTTACCAGCACCACTGTGCAGCCCAGAGCTGGAATCTGCCAGATACATGTGACCCTCCTTATATGGTTCCTTTAATCCCAGTTACATGTTCAGGCCCCAGTAACAGTCCTGACTGGACCAGTATAGACAAGATTGTGTTCTCTGAGCCCACGATGGCATCATTGGTAAATTGCTTCAGTGTTTCTGTGCTGTGATGACAAAATATTTCATTCTTTTTTAACCAACATCTGTAGCTGCGATGAAGTCTTCTTCCTCCCTGCAGACAAATCTGGATGTATTGATCTTCTGAGGACGCTGTCTGTTATATGAAGGATCATTCGTGCCATACTGCCTCTCTTCAGTGTGTGTGTGTGTTTTTTTCAGACCTGCATTTGCATGGAAGCAACTTTTTATTGGTAATGATGTTTGCAGTTCTTTGGAATGGCTCTAAAAATAACTATAGGGACAAAATATTTTAAATTTTGTTTAAAGCCATATTTTTATTTATTTATCTTGTTTTTAAACCTGACTGAGTTTTTGGCTTTTCTTTTCTGATAATTTTATTTTTGTCTCATTATAGTCTTTTATTCCTCTTATAAGAGTTTTATTGTTTAATCTCTCTTTTATCTCTAAGTTTTATTTCTGTTTTATTACTCTCAGTTGGTCAAAATCTTTTGGTTTTAAACATGCTTATAAATAAAGTTGACTTGACATGAATCATGCTGTTTACTAATGGCTGCACCATGAGAGGTGTCAGGTCTTCAGGGTTTTTGATTATGTATTCCTTTATTTTGACATTTCTGTCATGTTTTATTTTGTAGTTCTAATTCTTGTCTCATTTCAGGTGTCTTTGCTTCCCTTCCCTCGTTTTTCCTCCCTCGGCTGATTACCTGCACCGCCCTCATGTGTCTGATTGTCTCCCCGTCCTGTGTAGCCTTTATTAGGAGTGTTTCCCTGTGTTCTATGCCAGATCGTCTTGTTTTCGGCTCCAAGCGTTCCAGCAGTTTCCAAGTGATAAATCTCTTTGTGAATAACCATTTTGCTTGCTTCTTTGGTTCCTGAGTTTTTGTCTAGCCCACTTTGGTACTTTAGCCTCTTTCTTGGACTGACAACCTGTTGCTGACCATTTTTCTGCATTGAAGACCTGCCTTGTTGCCAATCTGAGTCTCTTTGTTTGAGTCCTCTCTCTCTGAGCCGTTCCTGACAAGAGGAGAGGGAATGACCTGCTCATTCTCTGTATTCAGGGAGTGAACTCTGTGTTTGGGGACATAATGTTGCTATACATAGACCTGATCCTCCACCTGAACATAGACGTGGTCGACTGCAGCAATCAGATCATAGACTGTACCCAGAGGCTCGTACAGTAGACTGTAGGCGCGATGGCTCCATCACTTCTCACCCTGACGCTCCCATCGCTCTGTAACAGGGTTAATCTGGACCCATCAGACCACATGACCTTCTCCCATGGCCCCACAGCCTAACCTTTAGTCCTCTAGTCAAACTGAAGCCTTTTATTTGGTTAGATATTCAGCCCCTTGAGTTCCCTTCACATTCATCATGTGAAAATGATCTTTCATTCTAGATTCATAATTTTTTCTGACCACAGATTTTTCTGGGAGATGATAGCTTCCCTCACTATCTTTCCTGCTTTTAATAATGAGTTTGACGGATGTTAAGCCAGTTTTAGTAGCTTTAGTAAGGTGTTACTTATAATTAGTAGCCTGAACCAAGTTAGTTCAGGCGAGAATTAGATCATGTTCAGGTTATTACCAGGGAAGTAACCGGTAATATCCTGGTTAACTATGGTTATAACTACCTGATCATATACACAGTACAGCATTAGTAAATTATCACTCAATTACATTACATTGTTTATGAAAGTATGTAGGTAAGACGGGCCTATTAAAAAGTCATCTCCACTGACTCCTTGCTTTCTAAGACATGGCAAACACTGACAAAATCATGTCACCAGCACTTTAAACAGCTCAGAGTTCCATATTTTTTCATATGAGCATTGCTCTCAGACTGCAGGGTTACTCATGGTTCCTAGAGTTTCTAAAAGTACAACAGGGGGCAGACCCCTCTCTGTGGAACCAGCTCTCAGTTCAGTTCAAAAGTAAAGCGGAAGTGCCAAAACTGCAGTTCCCTCCTCCTCCACTAGGTGCTGCCTCCAACAGGGAGTCAATCCTGAAAACTGACTCGAGTCAAACTGAAGCCTTTTCTTCAGTTAGCCTCATTGATCAGATATTTTCTTCTGGCTGCACAGCTGTTCCGTCCCTTAAATAAAGAATTAAAACTGCTTTAAGATACGGCCTGTTGCAAGAGTTGGCCTTAATATGGACATAAATGAGACTTAAAACTATTTCATTTCGATCAGGGAGTGTTCGATCTGCTGGTTAGAGGATTAAAAAGTAATAAAACAACAGAAGATGTCTCTATGCTGTTCCAAACAACACTGAGATTGATGTTGAAACAGCTTCTTCCACAGAGCTATGAAATCCATCAACCCTCCTTCTAGTGCCCCCCCCCCCCACACACACACACACACACGGACTGAACACTAACATTTATTTATTTGTTTATTTATTTACATATTTATTTAATATTTTTGTCTTACTATGCCTTAAACCAAGAGCTGCTGAAGACAATCTCGTCATGCTATCATTATGATAATAAATGCATCGTGATTCTTGAAGATGCAGCTGGTTCTGTCATTCATCATCTAAGTCCAAGTTTGGTTTTCATGTTACATCAGGAAGCGAACTGCTGCCTCTTTCTCTTGACACTCACCAAGGACAAAACCTGTTTATAGGGGAGGATTGAGACAGCCTGATAATGAGTGCTGGGGCTGGAGAGCTTCCTTTATTAACCGGATCTGGGTGATGCCACAGCTCCAGGAACACCTCACCAGCTGTTATCATCTGCTGATTGCATTACGAGCTGCTCGTGAACTCCTCTTGGCATTGTTACAAACCCGGATCTCACCGCCTGATGTTTACAGCTCTGCTCCTGTCCTTGCCCTCCTGCTTTTCTGCACTTAATATTTGGCAGAAAGACATCTTGCTTGGGCATCATGTTCACAGTCATTTAGCATATTTTGTGTCAGGGCATTTGTTATTTATAGATAGATGTATTTAGTTTCTCCTTCCAGAAGCTCACTGAGAGCAGGTTGTTGGTGCATCGGTGAGAAATGTCCCTCAGAACCAATAAAAACCAACACATGCTGTACAAACATCAGGTTACCATGAAATTACTCAAGATTACACACTCTAGCACACTTTCAGAGATCCACCTGGTTAATTACCTCCTGACACACGTAGGTAACCAGCCAATCACATCGTAGCAAAAAATCTCAAAATAGCTGAGAGCCCAATTGCAAGTTTTGTTTTTGTATTTAAACAACAAAGGTGTTGCCTATTTTAGGTTAGCCACTAGAGAAAAAGCTTAATTTTTCTGTTATAACTGACTGGTGATGATGACTTGGTGGACACATACTGTCTGGCTCTGAACTGGTTTGAACTTCATAGAGACAGGGGCTATTTAAGTCAGTCGGCATCTACTGAAACGCTGATGGAACATGGAGTAGGGATGAATACATCGATACTTTGATTAGATCTTTTTTTTTCATAATATTGAGATTGCTGATACAAAACATGCAATTTTCTCTGGGAATTTTAAGCAATAAAATTACCTGCAGACTCCCTTCCCCATCTTCTGTGTCACATGACTATGGCAGCCCACAGATGTCAAATCAATCAATCAATAAATGCACACACACACACACACACACACACACACACACACACACACACACACAAACACACACACACATTTAATAATAATTATATGTCAAGCATTTACATTAATGAGTAGTACTCATATTTCACATTCCCCTTGCTATGAAGATATTACAGCTGCACCCACTAAACAACTGTGTGATGATAAAAGAGTACCATAAAATAAAACTATTGTATTGACAGAAAAGATTTCGCCAATCCCTAATGTGGAGCTCCCCAGGTTTCATATTTCTCTATCTCAGAATTATGTCCGATCCCTGATGACACTCAGTTCTTTATCACTGCTTCCCTGTGGGACTCTGATACTGTATAAAACTCAAGCCCTGGCCGAAGTGCCAGGATTTCCTTCAGCTAAATCAAAATGAAACGGAAATTTATCTTAATAAACACCCAGCTTCAGTCAGCAATGTAAAAAACAACAAATCAAATTAGAAATTTTGGCGTCATTTAGGACTCAAAGCTGGATTTTAACAGCCATATTAAAGGGGAATAAAATCCTGCTTTTACCAGCGGAATATGTGTAGAATAAGGACTGATGGCTCAGTTTGATGTAGAGAAACTTCAAGCATTTGTTTTCAGTATGCGTGAGTACTGGAACGGAGTATTTTAGGGCTCTTCCTGATTATGTTCAGAAGGCAGGCTTGCCTTGTGAATGAAATGTGCTGTATAAATGTAAATTTGTCTTGCCTGTGACTGGAATAACATACATCGATGCAGACAAAAAGACTTTCAGTGTGATGTTCTTAGGCCCAGCTTATGAAACAGTAAAAATGCTTTTACTAAAGTGTCATGCAACATGTAAGATCTTCCGCCCTCAATGCCCGGCCGGCTCTCCAGGAGCGATGACAGCATCTTGTGCACATCCAAACACAACCGAGAAAGTGCAGCACGCCTTGTAGCGCTGGAACAACACGCCGCCTGTGTGTGTGCAGGGCTCCTTAGAGGCCCCGGCTGTTGTTATAATGATGCAGCAAAAGCAAATGAAAAATGAAAAGCACGCTCCTTGCTCCTTCTTTTCTTGCACACATGACTAAATGATTCACCAGCTATCAGCACAGACATTCAAAAAGCGTGCATTTTGAATTTCTGTTGCCCCGCTTCACACAACACTTGAGGTGTGTGTTGTTTTTTTTTTTCTTCTTCTTCTTCCTGGAACAGAGGAGATCAGGACCGTCAGTGTTTTTGTCGTCCTGGAAATGCGCTCCCTTCGGAAATCCCCAACACGAGACAAACAAACATCCTCCCCACGATACATCAGCTATTCATTGAAATTTGCATGGTTATGTCTGATGCTGCCAAGACTCACTCTGTGTGCAATGCTAATCAATTCCTGCAGCGGCTGGATAAGACCACTGCACCCTCCCTCTGAGTGAGAGCCAACACTAATATGAATGACTCATTTGCAATGTAAAACAAGATCAATTAGTAATCCAGCATGGAGAGAGCATGCAAACCACCCCTCAACCTAAAATTAAAAAAAACCTGTTTTATGAAATGGTGGGCTGTTGTGGTGTGTTATTTGTAATAGGATTACACGTTTCCTGCAAGGGCTACAGTGGATTGTCAGGCTGGAAAAGAAATCTGTTTCCCTGAAAGGATGTGACGTGCATCTCACTTAAACCGTCTTCAGAGCTGATGCGGACTTTCCTCCACAACACTCGACTGAGGACTCTGAAACTGTCTTCAAGTCGAATGATTCTGAATAACACAAGGCTACACAAGGTACTTGTTACCTCTATTTTTCTCTTCCGCCTTCTCCATTCTCCTCAAAGTGGTGCAATCAAGCAAGCGGGAGAAAAACATTATGGAATAATTGGGGATTGAGGACCTCATTTGGGGGACGGAGCATCTCTTATCCTCCTTCTTTGCCTCGGCCCCCCCGCTGTCTCACTCAGGAAAACACAGCTCACACTCTTGAGTTTGAGGAATGGTTAATTATCTTGTTTTGGCATGAAAGGGATTTTTAGTGTCTCAGGATCAGAGTGTGAGGAGAAAAAAGAGGCCTCGAGCACCACATATGCTAAAATAAGACTTTAATGGAGGCTGAATAAGACTCCCTGTTCATTTCAATTCAGCTATATTCATAAATCACTCATTTACAACCAAGTCATTTTTACAGACACACTTCATGTATTCATAAATATAATCACATTAAACAATTCAATTAGTTACCTCTTCTTTTCCCTCTTCTTATGTTAGTCCAGTTTATGATAAGTTGATAAAATCAAATCATAAAAAATGAGGAAAAATTTCCTTGCAAAGAAAACCAACAGTCCTCCCTTTTCAGCTAACAAGACAAGAATCAAGAGAAGAACGGTGGAAAGGACGACAAACTGTGGCTGCATAGAGCTGTCAGCCATATAAAACAAGTTTGGGACTATATCACGTAATAATGTGATGGTTTATTGTCGGCTACATACGTATAACATCACATCACCTGCCTGCCAGGATCTGCAGACGTGATGCTTAATTCTCACATAGGTGCAGTCTGTATTATTTTAATTTTCAGAAGACAAGTAGAGCAAAAGCATAAGTAGCCTGTTAACCAAAAGCATCACACAGACACACACATGCCTTGTCTCGCTGTAACCTGTTAATTATAACTCTGCCACCTTCCCATCTACAACAATGAATCATTAATAAAGAAATTAAATGTTTCTGCTTGATGGGAATAATCTCAATGAAAAGTATTTTGCTCCAACTTAATTCTGTTCCTCACCGTAGCACTAGAAGCCAAGGTAAGGCTTTCCAGACCAAACGAATGGGCATTTACCATTAGCTACCAAGTGTGTGTAGGTGTGTGCACATAGCTGCCTCTGTATGCTGTTTATGGGAAATCCGATGGAAGTTAAATCGGGTTTGCAATGCAGCTGAAGTGAGGTCCGATGAGCATGTGATGGAGCAGTTACACCATAAACACTCTTACCTCTGCTCAGCTGAAGATGAAATGAAAACACAGCAACATGCAGTTGAGGCCCATTTGACAGGATGACGGGCAATCTTTGCATGAGCACTCCATCACATTAAGGATTATAAAGCACCAACGGCAGTGTTCAGATCCTTGCAGAACAGCACTGATGGAGGATTTCTGTTTTTATTGAGCTGAAAGCTAAACACTTTATGATCATATTTGAATAAAAAGAAGAAAAAAAAATAGAGGAAACTATTTGCTCATTTTTCATCCTCATCCAGTGTGTTGCAGACCCAGATCACATCAGTCTTATCTGCACTCAGTTTGTCACATCACCAGAGAAGTTGTTTTCACCATTTAGCTGAACATGTAGGATGCTACCAACACGTACAATTAGGTCTAAAAATTATTTTAAAAGTGCTCTCTGTTCTAACAGTGCATTCACACCGGACGTCAAAAAAATTGTATGCGCGTACAAACTCAATGTTAAGTCAATGTACAGCCGTGGAAAAATGAGAGTTTTCTTGGGGCGGAGCGTTTCGAGCGGCTTTGCGGTGCAGAGTGCCCCAATCGAGCGCTTTTTCCGTGTGAATTAAGCAGATTTACCGCTGGAATGAAGTGCATTTTCTGCGCGAATAGGGCGTTTTCCGCTCTCCCCTCGAGTTGAAAAATTTGAACAAGTGATGCAAACAAGTGATGACAGCATACTGAAAAAGCTCTGATAAACAAAATCTCGCTGTGTTTTAATTACTAAAGAACACAACAAGAACAGGAAGCTTTTATGTTGTGTTTGATCAGCAAGTAAGATTATTTATGCTCATAGTATTTATTTATTATTATTATTATATTTCTTGTCATATTATGAGGAGGACACGAGGCTGGCGGACCACCGGAATACGTAGCAACGTTAGCTAGCTTAGTGACCGGCATCGTTCTTTAGCAAATAACTCTCTTTAAAGTTGTCAGCATGGGTTGGAGCTCGTAGCAGACTTACCGAAGGCAGACGGAGGCTCTGCTGCTCAAACCGATTGCCTGTAGTTTGTATCCTGGAGCGATATGCGGCACCAGTTTACCAAAGCAGGTACAACACCGCAACTCTCTGGTAGTTCTCATAACTTGTCGCCGCCGTGGCTGCTATGTTGGTGACGTGTGAACAGTTGTTTGACTCGCAAGTGGAGCATTTTTGTACGCGCGTAAAAAAAGCTTAATTCTCGCGTAAAAAAAGCTTAATTCTCGCTCAAATCAAGCGAGTTGACACTCGTTATTCGCGTACAACTGTATGCGCGGACGCGAAATGCTGCTGTTGGTGTGAAGACGGGGTTAGACGTATTCGTCGTGGGTCTGCGTGTACCATTACACCCCTAGTTATAATGTTTGCAACACAAAAGATTTTAGAAAGACAGCAATATGTCAAGTCATGAAGAAAGTCCTCACGTCTGAAATCATAATTCTATAAATGTGTGGTAAGTCTACTGTCGGCCTCTGGATTCCAGCAAACGGTCTCCTCTTCCACCTCCCATGATGAAGGAGATCAAAAATAAAAATCTGGATATTAAGTGGGAGGACATGCACTGAATGAGTCAGAACAGCATTTGTTGGGGGTTTTAAATCACTAAACTGAATATCTATTTAGCATATCAGCAAGTATGATACAAACAAAAAAGTTTACAATTATTGAACCACTGAGCATGAACAGGTTAAAAAGTCTTCAGAGGAAACATTGGGTGAATTTAACCCCAGCCACATCTACAGAACTGCATACCAAACTGATGCTTTTCAGACATGGAGCTATAGCGAAAGTTCAGACAGGAAGACCTGCAATGATCCGACACTCACCCTCTGTGTTGTCAACTTCTCCCTCTCTCACTCCTTTCATCCCTTTCTGCACTCTTTCCTTCCATCCTCTTTTACTTAAGTCCCCCCCTTTTCCAATCAGCGTTCGGCTCTTACAGCCAATCTTATTCAAGCGGGGAATTTAAATATTCTCTCTCTGCTGCCGACTTCCTGGCTGGCTCCTGCCTCAGGTAGTAACCTTCGCCAGGCACTGCCCCGTTATCCTGCTGTCCTCACTATTTTAGCTAAATCACGGCCTGGCTGGCTCCTGACCTCAGGTAGTGACCTTCGACTGGCACTGCCCCGTTCTTCTGGTGTCCTCACTTTCTTTGCTAATCAGGGCCTGGCTGGCTCCCGACCCCAGGTAGTGACCTTCGCCTGGCACTGCCCCGTTTCCCTGCTGTCCTCACTATTTTTAGCTAAATCAGGGCCTGGCTGGCTCCCGACCCCAGGTAGTGACCTTCGCCTGGCACTGCCCCGTTCTTCCACTGTCCTCACTAATATTAGCTAAATCGGGGCCTGGCTGGCTCGCTCGACCCCAGGTTGGGATTTGACTGGCACCTCACTATTCTTCCCTCATTTTCCTCTCACCCCGCGTTCTTTTACGATGCTGCCTAGCTGTCTTTTTAAAGCTGGTCAG
>JAVQJG010064520.1:0-10282 GCA_036024015.1 Craterocephalus amniculus | reverse complement strand
CCAGTGACCCCCCCCCCCCCCCTCTCCCAATCCCACTTCTCACAACAGCCAACTCTGTGCTCTCTTATCCCCCTTGTTTTGATTTTAGCATGACTTGTTCCCTCGTTGATGATGGACTTTACGTGTGGAAGTCCTCAGCTGGCCGGGGTAAAAAGGATTTCCCTGTACTTGCTGGAATACAAATACAAAAAACACTGATTCGCTTCCCTTGAAATCGCACACAGACATTCAATTTCAGGCAGAAACATAGACAAGAAATTTCTTTGTGTCCCTTTTTTTCTTTCTCTTTCAGTTATGTTATGACACTACACGCACTGACTTATTTGATCATCTTACAGTCAGAAGAAAAACTGTCTTGAAGGCTTGAAAATACCTTTGCTGTGCCAAAGCTTCTTTTTCCCTGAGGGGGTTCTGATATGTTCTGCAGGGGATTGTGATGATGTGGCGCGTCCTCCCGTCACTATCTACCCACGCTTAAAATAGCCACAATGAATTTACTGAAGTTCCTGTACATTCTGTTTGTTTGTGTTTTTTTAAAACGACAGGTTCACGTGAAGCACATTCGAATGCGGTCCAACAAATTTCTAGAAACATGTTAAAATGTGCTCATATGAGACATAATTAAAATCAAAGAAAAATGTGGAATGCACTTTTGTTCCACATTATTTTGTTTTCCAGATCTGGATGCATTCGAGAAATCTGATATATGTCATGAAATTAATTTAATGCACACGTATGACTGTTATTTTGCCTATTTTTCAACTTTCTCAGAAAGTTTTTAAGGACATGATGTAGAATATGATACTTTAAAAGAAAAGTAGACTTATAAAAAAATTTATTCAACTCAACAGTTTTCCATTACATTACCGGGGTTCCACAAACATCTAAATAATGAAGTTCAACATCTTGTTTCACACCATATGCTGTCAAATCTATGCCCTGTGCACAATACTTCATGTAGTAAAAGAAAAAAGTGTACTGTAATAAAATCAGAAATGGGTTCCTTTATAAAATAAGTTCGCATTCAGTATATATAAGTGTCAAACACTAAGAAATCACATGTACAGACCTTATGGTAAGGCGAATGTATCCAATTTTTCTCATCCTTTTTTGAAATATGTAAGACAAGATCTAAGAAACAAGGGAACATGTAGCATATCTAATTCTTTCTTCTCATGCTTCATAATTCATTTTCAATTTTTCTCTTGAAAATGAATGATCGTACCATTGTAGAGCTCTTTAACCGGCACAGTGTTAAAGGAATGACATAGCATGGAGGACAGCAATTCAATTTTCAATTTTAACAAAATATTACACAGCTGCTCTGTATTCTCTTCTTGTCATCTGAGAAATAACCATTCCGACCTATCTACTCTTCGGCCCATTGATGCTTGCCATCACATACAGATCACACACACACAGAAAAATCATTGCCCTCTCCCTAGTCTCATTCATTTGGTCCTGTTACACACGGTTTATAACCTGAAAATTAGCAGCAACCTGTATGCCTCTTGCTCCAGGAGATGTGCGGCTGCTCATTTGATGTACTTAATCAGGTGCAGCCTTTGTAATGCGAAAGGAATAGGGCCAGGCTTGATTGCCCTTGATGACATCTCTGCTCCAATTGTCTAGAAAATCTTCAGCTTTAATCAATCTGCTGGATAATTCAGAATCTCTGACTGCTGCTTACGAAGATTAGCTTTTTTATTTTTCCTCTAAAAAAAATCTCTGTATTTGGGTTTATTTCAGGTGACTGCAATGAAACAGAATTATGTGCAGTATAAAGATTGGCAAAGACACCAAATTCGGAGCATTTTTGTGTGTGTGTATCCCAAACTTTCTGCAGAATATAAAATGTCTGCATGTTGCACACACATGCACAGATAATTCATTTATTTGCTAAATGTTTGTTAAATGACAAAGTTATTATTTGAGCTACATCCTTAAATTAATCCACTGTGATGGCTTGAGAGTGAGAATTACTATTTCTTTTCAAATTTTTTATCAGCATGTCAGATTTCCACCTTTGTTTTTGCTCATTAGATGACATATTCATTAAATGCAATGGGGTTTTTATTAGCTGAATTATGCACTTTGATGAAAGAGCACAACTTTAATTCTACCAGTGAATTTGGCTCAACTTACCTGCATGCTGCTGCTGCGTGTGCAGCTTACTGATGGAGGCGTTAGCGTCTTTTCCTTCTGCTCCGTTACCGTGGTAACACACTACAGCGTCGGCTGCTGCTCTGAAATAGATGGAGAGGAAGATGGAGGAGAGCACTGTTAGAGACGTCGAGGCTGGTGTGTAAATATGAGCTTTACCTGGTTTCCCCCTCGTTGTTATACATGCAGAAGGAAGGGCATGGTGCCCTGCTGTGTTACAAATGAGATGTTTATTGTTTATGGCTTGTCCTCATAGCGACGCAGCTGTTTAGTCTGCAGACTGACTTGCTAGCAGGTACAAGGATGTAAACACGAGTCATATTTCCAGGCATTTCGAGCTAACTCTGCTGCTGTCGACCTTATTTAATTTTATCATAAGGTATGTGAGACATTTAGTTATCACAGGGAAAGACTTCTGATACTGTAAGTGTTTGCTTTTAAATATTTATCATGTCACTGAAAGGAAGAGCTGCAGCTCTGGCTAAGAGTATGTGCTAGCTAGCTGAGCTACTCTACATGCCTTTAGTGTCAGAACAGCTAATTAGCTCATTAATGGTTCCTCCGTTCGCTCTTGAAAATTGTCTGTTTCCATTATTGTTCCCAATAAAAGCCGTAGTCCTTAAAAATTGTCATTAGCTGATACTTACAAAACCAAAATTTTCTTTTCTGGGTTTGTTTTTCCTGTTCTCTTTCCTCTACATTGCTGTTTACTTTTGTGCGCACCTGCATTACCTTAGTGCGCATTTCCTCCCTGGCACTGTTAGCGAATGGGACCAATAACTTCAGTTAATAGCGTGTCTGTCTCTTTTATGACTCTCATCTGTTACTACAAGGGATGGAGAGTTGAGGAAAGAGAGTGGCCAGCAGACTTTTTTTTTCTTTTTTACTTTGGAAATGCAAGGCAAGTTTATTTGTGTAGTAGTTACATGTACAGGCCAATTCAAGGTACTTTTCATAAAACAATATAAGCATTATAAGCATTACATTGAGCTGCAGAAAACATTAAGAAATATAAAAAACAGACTTTAGAATTTATGAAATAGCTGAATCATAAAAGGAAGAAATGTCAAGAAAATTGGCTACAATAAAAGGAATAAAAGTTCATTTTTAGCTGTTTTTAATAAAATGCAGCAAAAAGAAAAGTTTTTAACCCTGATTTAAAACTACTGAGAGTTTCAGCAGACAGTGCAGTTTTCTGGAAGTTTGTTCCACATGTGAGGAGCATAAAAACTGAACGCTGCCTCTCAGTGTTTAGATCTGACTCTGGGAACTGAAAGTAGACCTGTGCATGATGACCTGAGGGATCGGGTTGTTTTTTAACAAAACAGAAGATCCTGAATGTATTTTGGTTCTAAACCATTCAGTGCTTTGTAAACTAACAGCATGATTTTGAAGTTGTTCTTTGACAAGCAGGAAGCAAGGTAAGATCTGAGGACTGGTGTAATATGATCCATTTTCCCTCAGTCAGGACTCGAGCAGCAGCATTTTGGACTACTGCAGCTGACTGTTGGACACTGGAAGGGAAGTGTTGCAACAGACATGGTAGATAGAGAGAGCAATCCCAACTAAGAAACTACAGTTTCATTCATGAATTTCATTATATATTTAGTTGTTCTTCTGGTTCACTTCTACAGAGATGAATTGGGTATTGTTATTTGGAACTTTGAAAGGATCAGTTTCACACTTGAAAAGTTATAAAAATATATTTAAGTTAATACGGTGTGTAACAATCTCAAAAATACATACAGTAATTGTTTAAATATACACATTTCTAGCTTTCTTTCTAATTTTTCTTCTTTTAATGTACACATAATTTTTGACTAGGGCATATAAAAAAAACTATTTTTCACAGCCTACCCGTGGAAGTGTATCCCATAGCTCTTCATGGGAATGTTAAAGCATGTTGAGCTCATTGCAAAGCTATTCTCACTTCTCATGATGCTCTACAGAGTTCAGGTCCAGGACACCACACCTAGTTTTTTTATGTTGCTCACTCTGGAATGTTTCTCCCACCTTCAAAAGGGAAGTCTACATCTGATTCACAGTGACCATTTGGTTGTTGGCTACATGTCTGACAAATGCCTTTTGTCTGATTAATCTGTTTGGGGCGGCAGCCATATTTAGAAAGCCTTTTGATGCTTTCAAACTATACAGAATGATGGAGGTTGCTGTGTTTTGGTTATTTGAATGCTGGATACATCTGTTCTTATCCATTCCTACTTCTGTGCCTGTGACACAAGCCTGTCTCCCAGTTTTATAATAAAATCTCTCAACTTAAATGCTTGAATTTCCCACAGAGCTAAAATGGGAGATCTCATAGATACAGTACTTATTAGATTAGGTACACATAGACTACAGCCAAGGAATAGAGATATTCTGAGCTTGTTAGATGTCCTTCTGCCTGATTTTAGGTGTGACAAAAACAACAGCCAAAAATCTGGGAATCCTTGGTGTCACTGAAGTTGATAATGATTTTATTTATTTATTTTCAACACTACAAGGATGATAAGTCAACACTTGCCTTTAAGTTAACTAAATTCATAGAGGAAAATATAACTAGTACGTTGCTTTTCTATGGATCAGTTTTTAAATTATAGGTACTTAAAAAATCAAGACAAGTGGTTTAAAGGTACAAGATGGAATGTCTTTTATAGGCAAATGGAGAAATATCTTTTGCAACAACACAATCATATGCAACACCTACACATACCTAGATTTACATTAATTTTATAAATTGCACCTGTCTTCAGGTAGTGAAGCTGCAGGAGAGGATGCCTTGGTTGGGAACGTGAACAAGCTGATGGTGAGCCCACCAGGATATGCAGGACCTCCACGAAAAGGACATATGATATTTGATGCTTGCTTTGAGAGTGGTGAGTAGCAAAACAACACATGTATTGAGAAGTGTGAGAATTCTCTCCCTGGAAAAGAAAAATAGTTCAATGAAAGTCAAAGGTCCCATTAACAGCTAATTAACATTTAATTCACTTGCTCGACAACATAATGCTGTCCAAATATTTACTGTGATAAGTTGAATGAATTAACAGCTAAGTCCTTTCAATTTTTCTATGCAATAAAAGTACAAACAATTTTCAAACTGCTGTTTGGATGGTATCACGATTAATTATATTCATTCATTACATATTTTCTTTTGATAAACCTGATCAGCTAAAAGAGGAAAGAGGTTCCTGGTTTAAATCTTTTCCATCTTTGTGGGGTTTGAATGTATGATTTTTCTCTATGTTAGATGCATGTTAGTTGAACTGGTGATTCTAAATTAACCTATAGAGACAGTGATATAGAGACAAATGGATATTTGTATCATTTGTCCATATTGGCCTTGTAATTGACTGCTGACCTGTTAAGGGTTTATCCTCACCAATGGCAGCTGGGACAAGTCTCAGCTCCTCTGTGACTCTAAAAAGGATGATTGAAAATGGATGAATGGGTATGAACATACAGTAAACAAGACAAATTCTTACATAAATGATCACTGTTAACTGAGCTAAATAAGTGAATATCGTGCATCACTTTATTTAATACTTTAAAGGTAGACTAATTGGTTGCCTTATTTTTTATGTTTAAGCATGTGATTGTCACTTATAATTATATGAGAATAACTGGCAAAACAAAGATGGCAGAAGAGCAATTTTTATTACAAATTTGAAAAGCTAATCAAAATATAAAGCAGAAATTCCCACTTTTATAATAGAAATGTGTCAGTCCACGTTTCCTCTGCTAATCTTGCATCTCTCTTGCTCGTTCCCTTTCTTTGAATCTGTTTTTGTTTTGCAGCAGGCTTAGAGTTAGTTGCTGTCTGTTCATCAATTTTTTTTCTTGTGAATTGTTTATTTTGCAAAAGGCTCCCGTGGCCTTTATTAGACAGTAGCTGGACAGGAAAAGGGTCAGAGATAGCGGGGAAAGACCTGCAGCAAATGGCCTGGAGCCTGTGTCAGATGCACCAAGGAACTGTAGCCTCTGTACAATCCTTTTTGCACTGTTCAATTAGAAATACATTTTTAGAACATATATAGCTAAGGTAACATTTGGAGCACTTGGCAAAAAGTCGCAAGCACTAACCTAGTTGCCAAGTAGCTTTCCCCTGTGGCAATAAGAGAAATTCCCTATACAAGCCCACATACCTGGCCCAGAAAGCTCATGTAGCTGAAGACCGCTGCGGGGAGAAAGCTGTAAGCAGGCTAACATGGCAGGTTTTGACAGCTCTGTCTGCTGCAGAATCAGCTGGTGTTTAAATAAATATCACAATCCTCTACAACCCATGAGCAGTAATAATGTTAGTAAAAGACTCGAAATATGAATGTAGCTTAGCAGTTAGCAGTTGGACTCTTTAGCCTGCTCCTCTGGCTGCATCGCTACAGACTGATTGCTCTACAAAACCATGAGACTGTTGGGATAAGAGGTGAGTGTGTTTTAGTGTTGGTTCCCAACCAAAGCTAACAGGTCAGTTCAGTTCTAATGCAGGATAGGGCTGATTAGTTTAGCCTCCTGTATCGGAACCCGCTGTCTGAACGTTCCTGCGTGTTTCGACGTGCACTCCTGGAGCATCATGTCTGCGTCGTGATTTCAATCAATTTGGATGAAAAATCGAGATTGTGACACCCCCTAATATATACATATATGGGCCATTCTACTGAATTTGTTTGTTCAAATTGCAATCCCACACTAAAAACACCATATTAAAAAACAATTACATATTCAAACCTTTGATGTTTAATTATTTCATGTTATGATCTACTTAACTCAAAAGCATAGATTAGAAAGCATTTGATAAAATATATAAAATATCTCCTTTTTTATATGACTTTGTATTGAGAACTCTGTCCCAACCTCAAACGCGATTTTTTTTGTTTTTATTTAGAAATTTTTATTGACGTAACTTTTTGTTTTATTTTAGTAGGAGCTGAAAGTATTTGAATTGATTTTTTGTTTTTTATTTAGATTCAAGAAATATCTGTGAAAAAACTTGTCACAGGGTTTTGCGTCACTACCGAAACAACATTAGTTATGGCCTTTAAAAGGAGCCTCGTTTTAGCTACACGCACCAAATTTTCACCAAAAATAAAGCATAAAAATGCCTCCCCAAAAAATGAAAAGGTGGGGCAGAGCGATCAAGGGACTAGAAAGAAAGACTGAAAAATGAATTGTCAGCAAGAGAGAAAAAAAGAGTGAGGAGACAATGGAGAATTATACAACAAGATCACCGGAAATCTGTCAAAAGAAGGGAAGAGATTGACAAAACTTGCCAGGCTTTCACACAACCACCTCCAGTGAGGGTGATTGAACACCAGAGTTAAATTCAGGGTGTACACCAAGGCCTAGGCTCAGATAAAAAAGGGCACTAAGAAATTTATTTGGAAATTTACAAGGAAAAAAGATTTAACAATAATATCACCATTCGATCAAAAGAATAATCCCTGCCAAAGTTTTGTAGTCACTACCAAAACAGTTGAGTCACTACGGAAACGCAAGTTAGTTTGTAAAAACACATTTTTCTTAAATATCAAGCAATATTTCATGTTGATTGGTTGATTCAGGTGTAGGTCTAATCTCATACCAAAAAACTTCTGTGCACCAAAATAATCACATTTTGCAATTTTACATAGAAAGATGATATGAAGATATTATCAGGCCCTAAATAAATAAGATAAAATATTTTTTTTAAAATAATTCAAATCTACTTTCCTGTGAAAATTGTAGAAATTAATTTTTGAAAATAAGCCTGTAAAGGGAGAGATAAAAAGAAAAATACTGATTAAAAACACGATTTTTATTCCGATCACAGTAATATTGTTGGTAGTGGGGAAAGTTGGACGTTAAAGTGATTAAAATATAGTCTAAAGAAAACAAAATTAGAATTGACCGTTATTTTGCCAATAATGTATCCCTTAGAGATTAGATGTAAAGTGGAAATTTTTATAAAAATAATACAAATTTTGCTCAAATTCCAACTGAATTTGGACCACTTCAGTAGAACACAGTATCCCTTTAAAAGTGGCAACTGAAAAATGGAAACATTGAAATCTGATTAATTGTGTTAATAACTTGCTCTCATTAAGAAGTGATGCATGGTATACTGATGAAAGTTTACAGAATAACAGCAGTTGCAATAATGACAATCATCAACCCCATAAAACCTGTATCAATGCATCTGTGGTTTCTCCATTGATAGTGTCCATGAGTTAGACCCCATCTAGACACAAAGATAAGGCTGACATGGCACTTTCCAATGACAAGTGCAGTTTACTGACTGCAGATTCTCAGAACTTTAAGCTAAGGTACGAGATTGAGGGCTGTAAAGCGCTTAATACTGAGATTTTCCAAGAGACCACCTTTAAGAGTAAGGGCTAACTTTGCGTCCAGAGCAGCAATGAAGGTGAGCTACACATGTATGTATCATCTTTGTTAATGGAGATATAAATACTATGAAAACCATATTATCTTAGTTAAGGCCGATGTTATGGATTAGTTTCCTCATTGTTGTATAACATTTATTTTGTTTTTACAATCTTTTATCAATAGCGACCAGTGCGGTCGCCCAAAGTCCACGCTAAAGAAATCAGCACAGCTGCAGACAGCATTATTACGGATGAATAATTACTGGCATAACCCTGGATTTTGTGCCACAAATCACCAACACTGCTGCAGGATCAGTGATGTAAACTGTCATGAAATCTGGAAAAATTCAGTTTGTGGTAGTCAGGTATTCGGAAACTAGTGTAACAATCTGACCAATCACAAGGGAGTACGTGTCTCTGCGTCTGCGAGCCCACTGCATGACAGGTCTGAAGAGGTGTGCGTCGAGCCTCTGTGGACCAACGCACAAGTCTAAACCCAGCTTAAATGTTTCTTCTTCTTCTTCTTCTGAGCGCTTCTTTGGCGTAATGCAGCCCCCCATAGTCTGAAGTCGTATCTGCATTTAAGGGATGTCCCATTTCTAAGTCACAAAATAGCCCTTAACACTTGGCTTTGAGGGTAACTAATATTGAGGGTTGAGCTTGAGGGTAAAGACTGTTAAGACGGGTTAAGAGAGGAATTTGATTCACCCTAACTTCACCCTGTTTACTGTCAAATGTCTGGTGTCGGTGTCACTTGAAATCATAATGTCACCAAACTTATAGTTATCATTTTTCTTATTGTTATCACATTCGATACCTACGTTTATTGCTGATAATTTATGTTGGAGGATGGTTACCAACTATCCAATAATAAATAGTTATTAGTGATTATTAATAATTATCTATGATAATTATTGAAAATCGATAAACTCATTAATGTAAACATTAACTACCAGAGGATATCTGGAACTAATAACTATGATTAAATGTTAAGGTTTTATCTCTGTGTGTGTCAATCTTGTACAGATATGACACATCGGCAGATGATAAAGAAGATGAATTTGAGCATGGACCTTTGCAACCAGCGATTATCACAAACACATACACAATGATCACACAACTTCTCCTTTAAGTTATAACAAAATATTTATTAAAGTTTAATGGTTGTTAATCATTTACTCTAGTCAAATATGATGTTAAATTATATCACACTATGTACAAACTATTAAACAATCACCAGTGTGTGTGTGTGTGTGTGTGTGTGTGTGTGTGAGTGAAAACAAGGTAATAAAACAGTGGGGGGCCAGACCATGCGAGTGCTGGGATGGCCCAAAATGTCTAAAGGAATAAGGATCTTACAAGATGGCTGCTGTTGCCTGGAGGTGGAGCCGAGATATCTGCTGTTAACTTGTGGCCACTGGAAATGGTCTTTGTTTACTGTAGCCCATTAGTTAGCATTTGTTAGCGATAACACATGTGGCACAGCAGAACAAAGGAGCCATGTTCAGAGTCCTCCTGGAGCCAAGATTGATGTAAAGATAGTTGTGAGTGTTGGGGATTCAGAAGGTGCCAGGTTAGACGAGGATGTTAGTTAGCATGCCAGAGCAATTCTTAACATAACAAGTCTAAAGTAACCTTATTAATTCAACAACACAAACTAAAAGGAAAAATCAATGAAACCATGAATAAACACAGTTGATCATGCTTAGCTAAGTAGCACTTAAGCTAATACTGATATAAAACTGTTAAAGCCCAGAATGTCT
>JAVQJG010064497.1:0-10713 GCA_036024015.1 Craterocephalus amniculus | reverse complement strand
TGTTTGGAGTGGCCATCTTCTCAAATATTCCATCTAACAAGCTCTGTCATCTTATTGCCCGGGTTTGTCTTAAGTGGTCTCACTGCTTAAGCGTCCTATGATTATTTCGATTTTCGGTCTTTCTCTGATCCTGCAGAAGACAAATGAAGTGCGTAGCCACAGAGAGACAGACAGCTCGCAGAGGGTGAAAAGAGAGTCTGGGAAAACATTCCTTAGACAAGAAAAAGAGAGATGTGTGTGGGGGGGGCACGGAAAGACGTAGTGATGCAATTCTTCAAAAGGTTTGAGTCGTCGAACGCTAACAGAATTTTACAACCTAAATCGGGATGCATGTCAAATTACACATAGTAAAAAAAAAATTAGAAGTAAGTTCCTTGGTTTTATTTTCAGTTTGCCCCATCTTTGAACACATTCACTAGTAATATAAAGCTTGTAAAGAAGGATAGATTGACAGTGAGTGGGAATGGATAAGGAAAACTCAGTGCAGGTAATGAAACAATATTTTCATTAAGTGTAAAATTCAAATAATTGGAACAGGAAGAGCTTAAGGGAAAATATGTTTTCTGAAGCCACAGGTTACTTTACGGAGCTGGGTGTCATCTGTGCCAGAGAGAGATGGTGGAAGGTGTTGACTAGATGCAAACGAGTTGGCCCCATCAAGAAGCGACAGTGAAGCTGATAACCCACTTTCCACCCACCCAGAGAAGACCACTTTATAAGGGCTTTCTCAATGACCATCCCCAAAAATAACCCTCACTGATTCCTAATCCAGTGGGTTGAAGGGCTGTATAGCTGCATGCATGCCAACATGTTTTCCCTCTCAGCACAATCCGCAGCACTTACGCATGTACTCTCCTTCATTCACACAAAAGAAACAAAAAATCCTCCCTTTGAGTCTGAGTTTTTCTTTTTTAATTGGAGGCTAGATCTACTTATTTTGAGTAGATCTGTAGATGTTTTTTTTTATTCAAACTAAAAGAACTTTTGCCAATTGGCAGAGATGATTATATTGTTTCCTATGTGGAAAACACACAACAATCCCAGCAACCTCTATTTTCTGTTCGTTCAAGACGGAAAGATGATGAAGGTTATAAAAAAGAATAAAGAAAAACAGAAAAGCACATTTTGTATGTTGGCTGCATTTCATTGCATCTAGCTATAGATCTAATAGTCCCTGTGCTGAAAAGTCTGCTTCCTTCCTTAGTGGGTGCATCCAGATTTACAGCTTGACAGCAGCAACAGATCATAGCCGAGACACAGCTCACTGGCAGTGAAAGATGTTCTTTACCTTACAATTGGCTGGCCTTGATTTTAGGTTGCATGGTTTTCCAGGAAGAATACTTTAGGAGTCAACTAAGATATCTGAAAAGCTGACTTTTTAAGAAATTCATCAAGGTACTGACATATTAGAATGATCATGGATTTGGTGCTGATGCATTGTTTTCAGTCTCCAAAAAACATCAAATCAATGATTGATAATAAGAAGATGACCTTTAGGTAGAGCGCATGTCAGGTTTGTGTTATCTCAGGAATCAGTGAGGCGTACCAGACAGCACTGTAAATAACAGCACAAACGCTGATATACAGCAAGCACAAACAAATAGGAAACACAATGTCTCATGAAGCGAATCTTCTATCATGTTGTGTTTGCATCTTAGCAGCAATTTCTGAACGTCGTCTTGTCACACATCATCACAGAAAGTTTAGATTTCGTTGAATTCATACTGGTTTGATCATTGTGCCCATCTGGTTCCTTTTCAACTGTAAATGGCTACAGCCAACTGAACCCCCGCAGATATTTCTATTCCTAATTAGGAAGCTTTATGCCCGAGACGGCCCCGGCAACTAGTCCTTTTTCTGATCAGGCTAATTTCAGGGTTCCTTTTGAGCATCTGCATGGCAAGTTGTTCCAAACATCTTCATGAGCTGCCTGCTTCCAAAACAAAGCCGCAGTACTGTAATTACAATTTGACAATAAACCCGGCTAACCAGCATTTGACCCAACAACATTTCTGCTCCACCCAATCTGAGGAGGCGGCGAATCCAGCCGTTTATTTTACTTTATTTTAAATTTAACAATGAATGAAGTCAGATTAAATTAAAAACTAGAAAAACACAAGTGTTCCCATCGTCAAAGAGTTTTCGGCTCTTTTCCTCACGAGTTCAGAGAAGCTCATGTCAATCATGTTGGTTCTGTCATTCCTCAAGTGGCCTTCTGCCTTGCGAGCGATAGCCTTAGAAAAGGGCAGCAATCTTATCATCGGATGGAGCGTACAGAGGACGGAAGAGAGGAGAGCCAGACTGCAGCCATGGCTGCTCGGGAAAGAGCAAAACTTACACACAACACACACACACATTTCTGCGAACTGATAATTGCACAGGTAACAAATTGAGATTAATGTGATGGTTGTAAGAAATTGTTAGATAATTGAATATTTTGTTATTCAGAAAGAACAGCCTTTTATTTAGCCTTTTCAAGTATGTTTTTTTTTTTTATGTTGAGTGTTGTTAGCAGCAATAAAAAATATGTTTTATGTCCATATAGCTAAGGAGCAATGTGTGGAAGAATCTTATTGCTTGTAAGCTTTAATTCAGCTCAGCGAAGTAAAATATCATGTATTCTTTTGTTTAGTCACATGTAATCTAGATTTGCTGTCGCTCCAAACTTTTCTAAACTTTTGCTGTCATTTCATCATTGGACCAAACTTCACTGAATGGTGATTCAAATCAAAACGTTTGATGTCAACCAAGAATTAACTAATGAGCCTTATTATTAGAGGATAAAAGCTAAAAGACAAGCAGACAAATGGATTTAACTGTATGAAATAACTGAAAAATAGAAATTGTTAAACTTCTTTACAGAACATATTCCAAATGTAAAACCAGTCATACTGTATACTCCTTAAAGTAAAAGCAAACCAGCTCAATTTTAGGCCTGCAAACCACACACACACACACACACACACACACACCAACTCGCATTTATATCCCACCATTATGTGAGCAGCAGTATTCTGATGCTCAGGCTCTTTGTCATATCTCAAGTGGATGATGTGTCAGTCCTGGGAACCAAAACAAAGATAAAGCTGCTGTTCCTGATGACTGGAGAGCTCCTGTAGCACTGGAAAGCGCTGGGGTGGAGAGTGGGGCCATCAGATAGACAGGAGGAGGGGTGGGGGCAGAGGCTGGTTTTACAGAGGATGGATTATTATTAAGAAAAGGCACACTGTGGCCCAGTATCTCAGCACAAGGATTAACTGATATCTGAGTCAATGTACTGTTGTTCACACCTGTGGGAGCTATTCTGAGAAGGTTTGAGGACAGATGGCACTGTGTCTTCTTGTGCAATTTTTTAAAATGTATTTATTTATTTATGCATTTACCTATTTATGCATTTATTTATTATTATTTATCTATTTACGCATTTGTTTATGGAAAAAGCTTGTTCCTGACACTTGCTCAGTGAATTTATTAAAATGAAAGATTAAACTGACTAAATTAAGGCCATAACTTCAATATAACATCTTTTATATTATAACTAATATTATCTAATATCTAAGATGTCTGGGATTAATGAAGTACTTTTCATTTCACTTTCACTAATTCATTCAGTTTAATTTATTTCATTTTCATTTTCATTCATTTCATTCATAACCCATAGAGAAAGATTAGCGGGGGTGGGGGGTGTTGTTGTTGTTTGTTTCTGTTTTATTGTTCTTTTATAAGTTTTGTTGTCGTTTTTATATTGTTCCCATACTGGAGACATGCTTAGAAGTGACTATCAGCAATGCTCTGGATCCACAGCTGGATCTGGAGCCAGATTACAGGTTACAGCAACAGAGGGTGTTTAAAATCTATGACTTGTGGGGTTACATTTAACAAAATTCTCTTCTCTTTTGCTGCTCTCTTTAACCAAAATTTTAATTCCTCATTTTTATATTCAACTTTTAGTTTGTTTCATATGTTTTCATATAAATTTTTATTCTGAAACCAAATTCACAAAGCATTTACTTCCATGATAAAGTAATCACCTTAAATTCTCTAAATCTCTTCACTTTCAGTGCATCAACAATTATTGTGTTTCCTGTATTTTTCCAAGTATTTATTTCTGACAAGTCTTTATAAAATGTGTTCAACTGTCAAGAATGAATAAATGAATGATCGGCAAATCCAGTAACTGCTCATAGCTAATTAGTTATGTGTATTGGAAATGTCAAATACTTTATGACCCAAAATAAAAATTCATCAGGGCAGGTTGAATGATTTTTGATAAATGTAATGCAACAGTTTGTAAAATCGTTCCATAGTTGGTGTAAATTGCATTTTGTATTTTGATCTGTATATAATTAAATATGTCGCATAAAAAACTGTGTGGTTCTGTGTTGCATATCTAGGAGTGAAAACATCAGTTGACAGGTTTTTTGATAGGTGCCCACTCAGAAATATCTGTTGGCTAAGACATTAATAAAGGGGGACACTGTGAATGAAAATGCCACAAAGAAGTAGCTGCTGTGTGTCTGATTGGTATGATACAGCCAGGCCAAATGAGTGTGAGGGAGGAGCTGCAGACAGACACTGACATGTATGTCACCTACAGCAGGATGTATTGTGTTAGAGAAAGAATGACAGACGAGGCACACATGAATGTCAATGAATGAATGGCAAGTAAGAAAAACTATGAACCAATAAAAACTGTGGATTATTCATTAAAATTGTTATTATTGTTGTTATTATTCACCATCTAATAGTATCTAAGGGGCTGTGATCCCAATCTTACACACACAACTGCCCCTGGCCTGCTTGGTGGCATTGCTATGGCTCACTCTGAAACAGACACAGACACAAAAGTCAGCATCCACAGATGAGTGAGGACTCAATAAACCCCTAAAACAACCAAGTGCTGCTCACATTCGAAGTCTTATAAAAATTCTAGACAGTGAGCAGCAGAATGGTTGGAGCATCCCTCCAACCAAATTGGACCAAACATATAACCTTCCAACCAATAACCCTTTCATTGCATCTTAAGCATCGTTTGTAAAGAAACCTGGATGCCACAAGTCTTTGCAGAGTAGTCACAGCCCTAAAGTGACTGCAGTCATTAATAACAGAGGATAGGCTGTACATATCATGAGAGAGTAATATATGTCCACATGGTAAATAGTGCAATGAGTAGTGCGGTGCTGCTGCTTCCTGTCAACTTGCTGTGGAAGTGGTCATGTTTGCAACTTCCACCCACAGAAGATAAAAAACAATTATTTTTCCTTCCCTTTTGACTAAGTGGGGAATCTTCCACAGGACAAAATGACATCATATATAGGGGATTTTTAAATATCCCAAGGTAAAAGCAAGGTAAAAGTGTCAATTTATTGGTAAATATGAATTTTAAGTGAAATGTGATGTTAAAAATATTACTTAACAGACAATATTCAACTTAAAATGCTTTATGCTAACCATATGTCTTAATACACATACAGAACAAGCAATCTTTTCTCCTTTTACACCTTTGAGATAAAGTGACCCAGTGGTTGTGAGTAAAAGCTGCCTGAAAACAGTTAAACATGCAGTTCTAGGTTTTTACCAATAGAGTGCAGCATTGCACCTTTAAGACAAAACAGTGTAGGCTTCTATAATAAGGAACAAAATGCTCAACAATGTATTGTAGAGACACTGGGTTCATGCAAAGGAGGAAATAATGGTCCATTGATTTTTTTTTTAGTAATACATTCTTGAAATGTATATCAACACAAAGCAGTATCTCACTTCATATTTCTCTCCATCTGAAAAAATATATATTTAAGTAATACAATTTTACAAAATTAATTAAAAAAAATTCTTACCACCTTTCCTGGTGTAGTTCAAAGCCATACACTGATGGATCCTTTGACATCAAACAGATGTTACATTTGATATGCATCTCCTGGCTATTCTGCATTTTACTCAGTATCAGTAGAGAGCAGAGGGCTGCTATGTTTCAGCAAACATGGAACAGTTGGCGGGGGGGCCTGGCTCCGGGGCCCAAACCTTGGTTGCCAGGTTCAGCCTTCCTCGTGTGTGTGTATGTGTGTGTGTGTGTGTGTGTTGTAAGGACTCTGCTGGCACACTCCCAGCATTAATATGAAACTAACTGTAAATGAAGACAGGACACTAAATATCACGTTAATCTTGTATTTGGCAGGTCATAATTTGTATACATACATTTCAGTACTCAAAATATTTTTAAACTGTTAACGCACTTTAAAGAAGAAAAACCTAAACCAAGTGGGCCATTCTTCTCCGAAGTTCAGAAGCTAATGAGGAATAAAGGTGACATGCACCACGTTTTCCCCAACTGCTCCTCCTTTAAACCTCAAAACCACAAGAGGCAGCGAGAGAATCTGAATGATGACGTTGCTGGTTCCTATCAACCAGCTCCTTATGAAGCAGTCAGCCCTCTATAGCAGGCGTCCGACTCACAGTCTCTTCTTCATCTTGCCCTTCTTTTGGTTACCCCGGCCAAACCCAGATTTCTTCACCTCTTGGAGCCACTGTTTGTTCTTGGCACGGATCTTTTTCCCTCCTCCCCTCTGCAGGAACTGTTGCTTTTGATTTATTTTGCGTTGTTTCAGGATCTGGGAGTTCGTTTTCAGCTCTGACCGTATCCTGCGGCCACCGGGCGTCACCTTTGGAGCTGCAGAGCGCTGCAAGCTCGGGCCTCGGGGACCACGGCCACGACCACGACCTGGGAGAAGCACAACAGCAGGAAAACAGATTTTATATTATATATTATTTCATATATATATTATATTATATATTCATATGTATTTATATTATTATTTATATATATTTCTATTATATATTATTTTATATTTTATTTATACTTTTCGAACATTTAATTCATGATGCAAATGTCAAATAAATGTGGGCGCCTATAGATAAGGAGTTGCATCTTTTTACCATAACTTCCTCTGGATAAAAGCTTGGAAGCTGCAATTCAGAGATGCTAAATAAATCAAACAATTCATAGATAAAAAAGAAATCATTGGAATCAACTGCTTGATTTTTTATGTAGTGAGGGATGAAGATGGTGCCCTACCTCCTCCTGGCCTCATATTGCCTCCGGTTTCTCCATCTGAACCAGATCCAGCATCATCAACTTTGTACTTTTTCTTCCACTCTTCATAACTGACAAGTTGTTAAGTGAAACGTCTCAACAACATGTTGCAGGAGTTAGATTAACAGCAGCAGTGATGATAAGCTGACAGACAGACATTTCGATTGAAGGATACAAGTTCTTCTTGTTTTTCTTGTTCATGATGATCTGACCGCTCTCTGTCCTGCTCTTCTTTTGGTCCTCTTTTCCAGTTTCTTTCACAAAACGCTTCCTTTTACGGTCCCTACAATAAAAACAGACAAATTATGCAATGAAACAGCAAAATAACAACTCTAGACGTTTGAAATGGAGAGGCAATTAAAATTTTCACCATCTCATTATTTTTTTGTGCATGTTCATCTTGTCACCCTCATCTCCCATGAGGTCGAGTACAGCTGAGGAGGCCTGCTGATCAAAATTGCTGCTTTCTCCACCGATGCTCAACCTGATGACACAAAAAAATGACATTGTGGGTTTAACAAACTCCCTTTTGCGTCACACTTGACAGAAAAATCAAAACCAAACGTGTCTCACCCTCTCTCAGAGTCGAAGTCTTTAGGTCTGTATGGGATGTAATATTCCTCATCTTTACCCGTGTGCCTGCTTTTCTTGTTCTTTTGATGATCCTCCCCATCTTCCTGCAGAACTTTCCTCTTAATGCCTACCACCTGTGAGAACACCCCCTGGTGGAAACATTGAAGATTACACATCAAATCCAAATGTCCAACAATGTAAACTTATACAAGTCATCAACTTAACCAGTTTATTCTTGGCATGCTTACAAGATATTACTAATGTAATACCATTGGACATGAGCCGTTTTCCCTCATTAATGCTGGAGGATTTGCAGAAGAACATGAATTGAACTATACGCATGATTATTCTGCACTTTATACATTCTGTTGGAGATGTGTTTCTTAACCAAAGCCCTATTCTGATAGTATCAGTTTTACATAAGGGCCACAAAAAAACTGTAATAATTGCGAAACAATTTGGGTGGTTTCAAGGGGATTTTGATCACAGTCAAAGTGAAAATAAACCAGCAAAGGATTACTTGGCCAGTCCGACCCACTTGTCATGTGCCTGCTTTTTATTTAATCACATTTCCTTGTCTGTACACGTCTTGCTGTTTTATATTAAAGCCAACGGATATATCACTTTATATCACTACCGATACTTTGTGTTCAAATAAAATGTTGCAAATAATTAAACATAGTAGAATAAATCTAAAAGGGACTTATAAGCACAAATTGCTAAAAGCATATAATTATAAACTTATATCAATAATAATCTTACTACATAAACTTTATATAAACTTGAGAAATAAATTTACTAGACTCACTTAAACTAATACTTAATATCTTAAATAAATATTCATACTGAAATATGTCTCCCATCTGACGGAATATACAAATGAAATCTCCATGACTGTAGCATTTGTGCACCACAAAAAGATCTCTACTCCTTATGGTTGAGTTTTATTGGAGGCATCTGTGTTTCTTACCTTCAGATCCTCCTCCTCCTTGCCTGTGTCGTGTGCGATATCGCTGTCAGCGGCGGCGGCGAGGCTGACGGGCTGCTGCAGACGGCTTTCTGCAGCCAGCTCCTCTCTCTGTTTGCTGAATTTGTCCACTAATCGCTTGTCCTTGGAGCGTTTCTTCCGCATCACCTCACTGGCTGATGTCTTGCTGCTTGAGTTGATTTCGAAGATTGTCTACATCAAAATTAAAAGGGATTTATTTCATGTTTTGTCACTAATTAACATAACTAAGGAATCAAAATTTCACAAAACATCTCCCAGCGAATGTACCGATTTGGATTTGTAGCCCTTGATGGCATCGACCATGTGAAGTCGTTCCAGTTCTACTTTTTCCAAACCAGAGCCTGAAACAAAAGCAGACTAATGTTGAACGCAGTCAAGTTGCCATCTTAAAAGCAGCATAGCATGTTTTTTTTTTCTCTAACTGACCAAGCAAAGGATGGACACCCATGCTGGAGATATCTGTGTTTTTGACCCGTCTGATGGACTCTGGGGAGGGGTTTGGTCTAGACTTGAGGTACTGCTTGTAGGCGTTCTCTGAGATGCGGTGCAGATTCTGCAGGTCCAGGGAGTTTTCATGAGCTGTGATCAGATGAGCACCTTCATCATCCAGGATGCTCTGAGGAACTTTACCAAACACGCTGTCAGAGTCTGGAGTAAAGGAACAAGACAGAGGAATGCATTAAGAATATGGGCCAGGCTTTACACGTGTGGTGCCATCAGTTCTTGAGGTCATTCATCACTTCAGACATTACCTTCTGTGTGTTCAGGAGTAGCGAACTGAACAGGCCTTCCAAGAAAGAGGTGTAGATCATAGACAAAAGGAATCTCATCTGGGCAAATCATACTGTATGACTTTCCGCTGCGACCCGCACGTCCAACACGGCCTAGTAGGAAAATTGAGATAAAACATCATGTCAGCCTAATCGCTTTGTAAATTAAGATCAAAATTAAGACACCGGTCCAGTGCTTCAACTACGAACCAACTCTGTGCAAGAAAAGTTTTGCTTTTGAGGGGAAGTTGTAGTTGATGACGTTGTCCAGCAGGGGGATGTCTATACCACGAGCAGCGACATCGGTCACAAGAAGCACCATGGCTTTCCGATGCACAAACTTCCCGATGTTGATCTTCCTGGCAGTGTGATCAAGGGCGCTGTAGATGTAGGCACAGTCGATGCCTTCTGAAGACAGCAGCTGGAGAGAGAAAGAAAAAGGAGAGATTCAGTGATCTAACTGTATCCATCTGGATTTAGAGAACATTAAAGAAGAAATAAACACACAGAGGGATGCAGCGTCTGCATCAGTTCTGCATAAATCCATAAGACAGTTTTTGATTGATTCAACATAAAAGTTTACAATCTAGTAATTATATGGACTGATCAGTCTTTATTGGCTGCTGTCAGCACACAGAGATGAACAACACAGTGCATAATTTCCCACATACGCCCTAATAGGCGTCTCTATGCATTTTGTGTAGCAAATCAATGATATGGCAACAGAATCAGTGATGTGAACTAGAGGAGCTGGAAAAATTCAGTTTTTAATAGTCAAATATCCGGAAGCTAGTAATCATAATCTGACCAATCCAGAGATGTTCACAAGTCATTTTTTGCAAGTCCAAGTCAAGTCTGAAGTCTTTGGTCACGAGTCCAAGTCAAGTCTGAAGTCTTTGGGGGGTAAGACTTGATCAAGTCTAAAGTCTTTGGTCACGAGTCCAAGTCAAGTCTTAAGTATGGATAAAATAATTTCCATGTCTTTTCTTTTTTAATGAACCTTCTTATCTGCTGCTATTCGGTCAACTAAGAAATAGGAACGCTGTCCAGATATATTTAGCATCAACTGTATTATTATCCCTCCTTCATCTACTTTCATAAAATTTCAGTACTGATTAATTGTTATATGATCACTTTAAAAGAGTACTACAGTGCAATATAAATAAAAACACACAATGAATGATTTCCTTTAAAAGTAAAATGTATTCTTCCATCATGAACATGGTTAAAGTATCTTGCCCCCTGTTAAGACTGTCTACGGTCTTTTCAAA
>JAVQJG010064487.1:0-15753 GCA_036024015.1 Craterocephalus amniculus | reverse complement strand
GACTGGCGACCTGTCCAGGGTGTACCCCGCCTCTCGCCCCTTGACAGCTGGGATAGGCTCCAGCACACCCGCGACCCACTTGGATTAAGCGGTTCAGAAAATGGATGGATGGATAGTCTAGGTTCTTCCATAAAAATGATCAACTAGATTCATTCAAAGTGTTGTACAACATATTATCTGTCTTTTTTCAATAGGGATATAACAATATAGGATACAGGTAACCAGTTATCTCCACAATAAAGTTTCAGTGTCAGAATAAACCATTTTAACTAATTGTAATGACAGTTGAATAAAATAACATTTTTCCAATGAATTACATAAACAAATTAGCCTTTTATTGTAATTTGTTCTTTTCCATATGTAGAGTCTCTTTTCTTTTAACACTTTTTAACATAAGATTTTAGATTTAAATAAAATAAATGAAATACATTGCTTTTTAATTGACAAAAGTAATATAGATTACAGCTGTGCTGCTTTTAACCATCTTAATTAACTTAAAATGACTTTTAAACTTCTCCACTCTCTGGCTTTTAATCCTTAAGCCCCATTTATGCTCGATGCAGATGACGGATACGCACACGCACGGAAGGTTTAGTCCGTCTTCTGCGTCAATTTCGTGCATTTTCAGGCTCCTTGTGCATCCGTCACTCAACGGAGACGACGGAATAATACCACCGGAAACCGCGGGGTCAGTGTTGAGCATAGTGGAGCAGAAACAAACCAGGGAAGAAGAAGAAGATAAACAGGAAGAAGAAAACCATAGAAGAAGAATTTAGACGGCGAAAAAAACATTTGAAGTTGCACAAGCTTCCACAAGTGTTAAGGGTGTGTTGGTGGTTAGAAACAACTTAATAGCAGCGCGTTTGTGCCGCCAATCGATGTTTGAACCCAACGTTGTATCGCGGAGTTTATAATAAACTCAGCACTGCCGCTTAGCAGAGGTTAGCCGTAGCACCAGAAACGACGCATGGAAGCATGAAGGCAGCGACGCATGAAGACGTTTGGAACGGAGGCCCCAAATTACGTCCGTCAGGGAGCATAACGGGCCTTAAAGCTGGGAAACCATAATTAGGAAATGTCAGATATGGCCTCTGATTTAAATGACATCTTGTTCTTCTTTTTAATAATGTGAACAAAAGCTAGATTTTATTTCCCTCTCTATGTGCACAGTAAGAAGCAATGACAGTTCAAGTTACAGTTTTAGGTTGAACTTCATGCCCAATGCTGCGCCTTAGTTTGTTTTTTTATGATTGAGTGGAATTAGTTCTAAGTTTAATGTTTTAATAGGGAAAAATACTTCAATAAATGAAAGGGGAGTTAAATTCATCTTCTCTTTTTGCTGATCCAAGAACAGATCCGACACTCAAAAAGCGTGATACGAACCAAAGCGTGACTTAAGTGATCCGTTGCACCACTGATATTCTGTTCCGTTATTTAAAGAATAAATTCAGTCCACTGACCCTCTGTAGTCATTCTGGCCAGCTCGGGCACCTCCACATAGAAGTTTTTGCGGTAGGACTCATATTGGATCTTCTTATGGTCGACAGGCTCTAGGACCTTCCTCTGTTTGGTCTGGAAGCCGGTCAGAGCTGTCTGCAGGTCAACCTCCTCCTCTTCTGATGAGTACTGTCAAATAAAACAGCAGCAATAGTTTGCAAGAGAAAGTTATTTGTGAGATTTGTTTCCAGGAAGAGAGAGAAGATATTAAAAACACACCTCCATCGCATCCTGATCATTCTCCATCAGTTCACCCTTCTTCTTGTGCGTGTGGGGTCCTTTTTTGGTTTTAACTACGGTCACCACTTTGGTTACTGTCATTTGTCCTTTCTGTTGAGGAGAAAACCAAGAGATGACCGAACTGCCACAAAGATTACATCCGGTTCACCACAAACAGACAAAACGGATGAGAACAGAGTGGAGGAGGAAAAAGGCAACATCAGGAAAACCGTGTCCAGTCTGTTTCACAAGCAGTGGAAAAAATTCTTCCCAAGATAATTTTCAACTTCTATGTTGGATGAATGTGATAAAGTGCGTTGTTTTTAATCTCACCTTATCATTTCCTTTCATGGCTCCCATGTTGAACTTCTTCACCTCCTGTTTGACCTCCTCCATGTAGGCATCCAGAGGATCCACTTCATCCTCTTCTGCCTGCTGCTCAATGGGAGTCTCCTCCTCCTTGCCTTCCTCTTTCTTCTCCTCCTTCGTATCCTGTTCTTTGCCCTCTTCGTTCACATCTTTATCGTCCTCATCATCTACCTCCATCAGAGCTGAACCATCTTCATCATCATCTGAAATCAGAAGCCAATTATAGCGTGATTACAGCAACTGAACTATTTTCATTAATTTTTTTGAAAAATTGTGTAAAAAACATTTTTATTTTCTTTAGAAAATAACCGTTGGATAATTATTTATCCTTAAGGAATTTTCTTTTTCATCCAGACACCATCCCGTTTGGTTCCTCACCATCATCATCCTCAAGGCTCCATTTCTTCCCCTGTTTCATCTCCTCCAGTTCTTTCTTGATCTCGCCAATATTTTCAATAGCCTTCTTCCTCTGCTCCTCTCTCCACTTCTCCACACGCTCCTTCCTCTTCCTCATCTCCTCCTCCAGTTTGTTCTGGTCAAAGTCTTGCTGCAGGGACATAAATGAAATATAAGAAATATTCTTCCTCTTGTATGTGGTGGTGTTTCAACACTGCCAGTTTGAAATGCAGAGGCAGTTCAACATTTGTTTCATATCCAACAAAACAAAAGAATAACAGAACTTACATCCTCAACCTTCTCATCTTCTTTCTCCTCTTTGATCTTTTTCTTCTCAGATACAGGATCAAGGTTGTCTTTTTCTTTGCTCTTTGGTCTGAAAAAGACAATAAAAAAAGTTTTGAGGGAAAACAGATCAGATCAGTTTATTTTAATCTACACAAAAGTGAGCTCCAAAGGATGCTTCGGTTTATCAACAACACTCAATGACCACCAAAGTGAGAAACAGTCTCACTTTTCATCAGCTTTCTTGCTCTTTGCTGGACTGCCAGATCTGGATCTGCGGGCTCGGCTCCTGCTGCCTGACCTCTTCCTGTCACGGCTTCTGGACCTCCTCCTCTCTCTGCTCCTGGAGCGCCTGGACAACAAAAGTCATAACAAATGTAAACAAAAAGAATAATTTGGTCCATTTCATGATCCCAGTGTTAACTAAGAATTATAATAATGATTAATTTTATTTAAAAGTGCCTTTCAGGTCACTCAAGGACACTGTACAACACAAGAAACAGAAACAATAGAATAAAAACAATTGAAAAACGATTTCATGGTTACAAAATGGAACAATGTTTTTACAGAGAGTATGCAATCCTGAATATGTGAGTTTTGATTTACAGTAAACAGTGAAAAAGATTAAATACTGTATTCAGCTGCAATTATTTTACAGCCATTTGCTGTGAGATTTGAGTTACTGGTTGATTTAACCTATTCATGTTTTGTCTTTTAAAACTTGAGAACATAATACAATAATTTTTAGATTAAATTATAAAACAAATGATCAGCATTTTGTCTCGTCGATTCTTATGGCGGCCAAGAAACTGTGATGAAAACTCTGTCAACTCATGAGTGCCATAATGTTTTTCTGAGGAATTTCTAACCCTGCTCAGTGTCATGATTCAACATACCTGGCTCGTTTTCGGTCTCTGGACCGGGACCTCCGGCGGTCCCGGCTCCGCGACCTCTCTCTCCTGCTCCGGTCTCGGTCGTCTTTCTTGGAGCGTTTATCCGGGGAGCGACTCTTGGATCGGCTGCCCGACCGCCCCCGAGACGCCGACCGCTTCCTGTAATGTCTGCCAATTAGGAGAAAGAACTATCATTTCATCTGTCTATGGGAAACTTTGAAGCGTACAAACCCACAACAACTTGAGGGAATGTGCAATATCTGCTTAGCTAGGATGCTAAAGTTAGCCATTAGAATTAAAAATAGTTTATGTAAAAAAAAGCCAGCAAAGATTAAAAGAAAAATTTATTGACCTTTTATCTTGGACATACCTCGACTCACGACCCATTTCGTTACCACAAGGTTTAGCAAATAAAGAAAAAAGTGATTAAGAGACAGCGGCAACGACAGCTATACGGAGCGATTGTTTGTGTCGTTGAACGTGTGCGTAACAAACACGCGACACTTCAGCTGCTAACTGCAGGTTGGAACAGAGCGCCACCCCGCGGTGGGAGGCCAGGAAGGCAATTACAACATGTGTATGGTATGACGATGATCTCTGCTGACCTGTCTCATAACTTACTGTAGCCCTCAGTCACATATGCTGATAATACAATGTGTACAACCATCGTGGGAGAATGGGGATGCTTGTCAATGGACTGAATTCGATAATAACCCAACGATTCTCCATAGTTTCCATTTTTCAGGATAAATTTTGAAGTGAGGATTGTGGTGGTGGAGAAGACTGGAAATGAGAAGAGTACTTCTGGAAACACCCTTCATAGATGTCAGTGTCAAGTCTTTGACTGTAGACTGATCTGAATGTGTTACTTTGGTCGATGGACAGCAGGTTGTTTTAAATGACACCTTATCTGTTTTACATCAGGTCTTGAATCGATCAAGCAAGATATTTGTACTGGTGCTTCTGTGACCGTGTGGGTCCTGTCACTATGCCCCCGACTAATGATGCGCCCTGGCTACTTGGCCACAGGGATGTCCCTTTGGCTGACTGGTCAGCATGCACGGCTTTCACCTGGGAGGTTGTGGGATCAATCTCTGCCCGGACCCTCCTTCATCCTGCCACACATCTCCTACATGCAGAGCTTTGAATCTTCCGGGTGGCTGTCTTACTGAGAAGAGCAGATGGTGGATAGGATTCAGGAAAGCTTTTATGGAGGCTGTGGACAGATGTGGCACATCAGTCATTTTTTTAAACAAATGATAAATAGCAACTTTTCATCATTTCTCACTAATTTACAATAATATTATTTGTCACCTTCAGCTTTTCTGTATTTGAATCAAATCTTTCAGCATAATGTAGCATAAATGCACTCGCACTGCTGACATGCATTTTCCTGTCCCTTTTTTTTGTTTGTTGCCGTGATTTCCTCTCTGATCAGCAGCCTTCTTCATGTGCAACTAATGTCCTGCTTTGCACCGACCATTTATAGCTGTGTTTGCCTACATTCAGGGTGGGAAATGACGCTGAATCAGGTGTGAACATTTCCTAGTCTGTGATCTATATGAAAGTTTGGTTTTATGAATCTGATTCTTGATTGTGCATAGTAGGACATATTTAGTACCCAGTGTTTAATAAGTTCCCTGGACATTTCGTTCACATGGAACGGACGTTTTGGGAGTTGGAAAAAACAGAAACTTGTTAAGTCAGATCTTAAAGAAATCCCAAGACTCTTTAGTATTTGCATGAAGGAAGCCTTCAAGAAAATAGGAACAACTGCTTTATATTTCTGAATTGTAATTTTATTTATTTATTTATTTACTTATTTCAAACACATTCAAATTGCTTTACATTTATTTATTTATCAATAGTACTTCTTCTTTCTCCTTCCTTCTATTTCCTTCCTCTCCTTTCTGTCTCTGCTTGATTTTTTCCATTTATGATCAAAGCCTTTTGTTACTATAGTGCTGAACCTCATTTTTGTCAAAACATAAAAGTATAAATGGATATTTCAGCCATTGGTCGTATTTGTGTTTCCTGGTATAACCTGGATAAAAAATAATTGGTTGATATGTGGTGTGACAATTGGACATACTATTAATACTTGGTGTGCTTGGCTATCCCAGCCTGTCCACATCTGGGGTTGTTTAACGATCCTTTCCATGATCCTCATCACAAGGGATGTGAGAGCCACAGGCCTGAGGTCCTTCTGGGTGTTGATGACACTTTTCTGTGGTACTGGGATGACCCTACTCCTTCTTTGTTTTAAAGGTGGAGCCACCAGGGTTCAGTGTTTTCTGTCTCTGCCAGATGGGTGGAGTTGTTTCTGTCAGAGCTTGTACAGAATGAGTTGAGGGTGTTGGGAAGACAGGGAGAGCTGCTTCCTGCCACCTGGACAGTCTTGTTGTTTGTGGCAGAGATATTCCCAGCAGCCACGGTTTTAGTCATGCCAAGCTAAGCAGAGGTTCCTCTCAGCGAATTTGAGTTGAGTTTATGGGTTGTTTAAAAAAAAAAGAACTCTTATCAAATCTTCTCTTCTTCCTGCTTTGTTTAATCTTTAGTGTTGTTTTGAAGTGGAAGATTGAAATCTGAAGAAACAAAACAGATTTGTCAATTTAACAGTCTATTTAACAGGAAACTGAATGAACTGTGCACATCAGCAACAGCTGTACCTGCTCATGCTTGACCACACACTCCTGTGGGATGGCATTTCCCCTGGTAGATATTTCCCTAAGTTGAGATCAATGATAACAAACCTAGTTTTCCTAAAAGAGATGCTATCCTGCACCATCACATGCCTCCACCACAAGCGGTTATCATATCAGCAACCAGAACACCGTTTCCACTTATCTTCCACAGTTTGACCCTCTGAATGAACGGCCTCTAGGCCAAATCTAGACTGAACGCTGAAGTTGTTTTAGTACACATGCAGCTGGCTTCACCACAAACGGGCCTAATAAAATTACTTGGCATTGCCAGGGAAGATTAGCTGGTTTTTAATGGGTGCAACCCAAACACTCGACATTGCTATAATTTTAAATAAACAGGCTTTCCAAACCTGAAGATTTATTAGAAATGAGTTTTGTTAAAGCAAAAAAATAATAATCCATAATAACTCTATGTCACGTTAGGACCCAGCCTACAAAAAATTTGTGAAAGAAAACAGGAAGACAAGAAAGCAAAAACAGAGGAAGTCACACGAGGAGTATTTATTTGGTATAAACTGTCAGATTATGAAGCAGAAACAGCTTACATCACAACACCATCTTTGCAATACTGTAGTAGTCAATAAGTTTTTTGTAAATTTATTTAACAAAAAGAAGTATATAAGACGAGTCGTAGCTCAAATCACAATTTATTCATATGGAAATAAAAATTTATATTAATAAATTAATTTGAATGAAATGATTAAATATGAATCCATGACATAACAGCGGAGAAGAGGAGAACATACTGTGTATAAACACATGAGGCTTGAACAAAGCAAAGTAGAACACGTAAGCAGAAAACAAATATGCAAACAAACTCCTCCTTCACACAAAACTGTACAGTCCAGTTCAAACCAGATACATTCCCAATCTGCACAAGTTTACAGCGACTCCAAGCTCACAGGCGGACATCATCAATACACTTCTATGCGTTGCAACATTAAATGCTTCTTCAGACTAAAAAAACAACTTGTTCGTAGAGTATGTGGACCCTTTCTGAACACTGGATGACAGGACGAAGGTTAAAGCACCGCCACAAATCCCCTCCACCAATAAATGACAAGCTGGTGCAACGCAGCTGCTCCGTCCAAACAAGTTCGGCTGAAGGATGATCATCCGAAAAGTTTGCTGTCGTCTTTCATCTCAAACTTCCAGTCAAGTTAATCCTTAGTTTGCTTACACCTTTATCCTCACCAGTGTCTGCCATGAGGCCTTGTTCTTCATCTCTCTGTAAGACTTAAAGGCTCTGGGCCTCATTCGTGGCCATGACTGTATAACGGATAAAAAAAAACAATCCCAACTCCCCAACTTCGGGATCATTAATGAGTTAAAGTGATGGCTGCTTGCTGGGCTGTTCCTATTTTTATTTCCTTTAAAGTTAAGCAGGCAGTGATATGAGAAATCCTGCTCCCGCTCCGAACACCTCTGATCTCTGAGATCGATCACAGTATGAACAGAAAACAACAGAAACCTGAGAATAAAGTTGCACGGGACATTTGTTCTGCTTAAAAAACGAGCACACATATTAACAAGTTCCTGAAGCTCTGCTGTGATGCAGCTAGTTAAAAAGGGAACGTCTTTGGACCTCTGTGATGGCTCCTGTTCATGAATCTGTCCCACCACCACCGAGCAGGTTCTGCTCCAGTTAAGGAATCTAATTTTGAGTTTGGAGCATTCAAGTAAAAAGTAAATTTGTGCAAAGCCCAACAAGTTGCAACAAGAACAGGGGGAGACAGAAATCAATCAGCAGGGAGGTGACAGAAAAAGGTCGCCATGCTTCAAAACGGTATTACACATCTAACTCTAACCTTCCTCTGTACACGTGGAGCTCAGATAATCACGTCTGTGTAAATAACCGTCGAAGAAAACACCATCAAAGGAAAACAAGTTCGTCTCTCCAACGTCTACGATGTAGTTAAAACACTTTTCTCATGAAAAGCTTTTATGCTTCAAAGTCAAATTTCTTTATGGTGAATTGCTCCAAACTGGTTCAAATGAAGCGTGGACCACATCAGAACTTCTCCCATGCAGGTGGAAAAGAAGATTGTTTCAATTTCTTTTTAAGTTAAGTTTTTTGTTCATTTCAATCGTTGCCACCTCGGCCCATTCTATGTCTAATACGAGCTACGGACAGATTTATTTGCTGAATGTATTTTGAGTAAATAGTTGAAGCCTTAATAGTCATGAAAGTCGTCCTAAAGACCTAATACACACCTTAAAAAAACAAAACTACAGAGGCAACAACATCTTTAAACAAACAGAGCAAAAACTTAAAGTGTAAACAAAGTCTGAGGCCTTCCAGCCAGGCAGCATCTCTGGAAAACCATATCAGTCTTTTTTGGAAGGAAAGCTGGAACTTCTGCTTAGTGTGTACATCACGTCCATGCATGTGTAACCAGACAGATGGCTGCAACACTGAAACGCACACAGACACACACAGATGGAGAGAGAGTACATTCATACACAGCTCTACCTTCACATATTAGGGGCTTTAAATGTTTTTTGCTGCATTTAAGTTTAAAAACCTCAAATATTCAACATTTTTTATTCAGGTTTATGGCATCAACTAAAAGCGCACAAATAAGATTTCATTTTATTTGAGCATAACAGGATTAGGGTTAATTTATTGAGTAGTGTTGATCCTTCTGTCAGTCTGATATTTACTGAGAATATTCCGGCCTTCCCTGCGTGCACGTCATCGGGAGGCCGTTAAGCAGCCGGGGTAGCCCGATGCTTTAAATGAATGTTGGGTGAGGTTAGGGGCAGGTCCTGATATTCAAAGCGAGGCGATGCCACCTGGTCCGACCTCTAACGGAGTCAGTTTACAAACTACTGACCAAAGGTTGCATAATTATTAACCAGGGGTCAACAGCAGTATCCTGTTTAGTTCTGTTTAATGGTTTTTTCCAGCACTGATCAAACAATCCTCACTCAAATAAAATAAAAGATGCTACTTTCACAGATTTCACTCATATCGTGAAACAAACTCCAATGTTTTTCATTCAGAAATCCACAGGAATTCGTTACAGTCCGGTTCAATATGAGACTCCTAATGGGCCGTGTTGTTCTACACTTGTTTCTGTTCTATGCCTGACCTATAAGCACACTGATGGTACATCCCTCTGTTTCAACCTGTCTGTAATAACCTGGAGACTCAGTGGTCTCCAGTAGCTTAGCGTTTCAGAGGAATCCTGAAGAGCTGAAACAACAAGCAGCTGTTCAGGTGGCGTGCGGCCCTGATCGTTAGGCAGCAGAGGATTCACTCTCACACTGTCGACAACAAAGCAGCACCAGAGGGCACAAATGAGCATGCCTTGTTGCTATGAGACATAAAAGGGAGGGCGCAACAAAAGGAGGTGGGGTGGGGTTACCTAGCTCTTTCTCGTCTACTAGGGAGTCTCTGAGCCTATGAGCAGTAAGAACTCGTGGCAAATGATGAAGGTAAAGAAGTAGACGCAGAGATCTGAGAAGACGTCGCCCATCCTCCTGTAGGTGTCCATGGAGCGGTTGATGACTTCAGCGGGGATGCCGGACAGCAGCAGGGCAGCAGTCAGCACAGTGGTCTTGGTCTTCTTCTCGACCTGCAGAAACAGCAGTACAAAGGTCGTACATATGAAGCTACGGATCATCTCAATATCTGTTTAAAAACCAGGAGTAACAGAAAAAATAAACAAACAGCAAATACAACAACAGACTTTCTAAATGACATTAAGCCAGTTTCCCAGACCCGGGAGCAGTAGCAACAGGCCACATCGGCCCAAACTGTCCACAAAAACACAAAATCATACCTTCTACTTCCTGTTCAGCAAGTAAAATCTGTGTTATACTGAATAGCTGCTCTGCTTCATGGTACTAACACTAAAATACACTCACCACCTATTTTATTAGGTCCATCTGTTCAATTGCTTGTTAACAGAAGAACTTATCAGACAATCTCATGCAGCAACTCAGTGCATCTAGTCATGTTTAACACGACTCGAAGTTCAAGCTGAGCATCTGAATGACGAAGAAAGAGGATTTAAGGGACTTTAAATATGGCTGGAATTTTCACATGTCCATCTTTAGGGTTTACAGACAATGGTCTGAAGAAGAGAAACTGTAAAACTGTGACTAAAATGTCTTGTTGATGTCGCTGGAGAACAGGCAGACTGGTTGGAGATGACAGAACAACAACAGGAAGTCAGCCACTTCTAATAACTCTGTTTTTTATTTTATTTTATTTTATTTTTTTTTTCCTTGTTATAACTATGAACGTACAACACGTCTAACCATGAAGCAGATGGACTTCACCGGTGCTACTCCTGTCAGCTAAGAACAGGAAACTGAGGCTACAATTCACACAGACTCACCAGAACTCAATGGAAGATGGAAAAACATTGTCTGATCTGATGAGTCTCCATTCCAGCTCCACATTCAGATACTAGGGTCCGAATTTGGTGGAGCATCATGAAAACATGGATCCATCCTGCCTTGGATCAATGGTTCTGGTTGCTGGTGGTTTAAGGTGTGCGAGGTATCGTCTTGGCTCACTCAACACATCTTAGTATCCCACAAACATCATTTAACCACCTCAGCCTGGCTGACCATGTCCCTCCCTTTGTGAGCACAGAGTACCATCTCATGATCGCTACTTCCAGCCGGATACTGCCCCTTTGGGATGTGGTGGAACCGGAGATTCTTATCATGGATGTGCAGCAACTGTGTGATGCTGTCATGTTAATGTGGAAGAATGTTGGAACACCAAGAATTAAGGCAGCTCTGACGATGAAAAGAGGTCCAACCCAGTACTAGCAAGGTGGCCCTAATAAAGTGGCTGATGAGCGTCCTGTGAGTCTGTCCGGTCACACTGCTGCAGAGCACACACATTATATGCATCCAAACAAAAAAAAGCTTTACATAAACTCACCTTTGGAAAGTATTTGGACAATCCCATGTAGGCCAGTTCAAGCGTGAGAAACGGGGCAAAAATTGACTAGAAAAGAAAAAAGCAATGAAAGCTTCAACACCAAGTCTTAATGTGTGAAAACACGTCCAGCATTACATTCTCTGTGGATCTCATCCCATCTAATTTATATATACCCACACAGACCTACCAGATACTTGCAGACAAAAACCCTGACGAACACAGCGAGGAGGATGCTACCGATGAGCCTGAAGACCCTGAAGGGATCAAACTCATCCGTGTCGGGCCCTTCGTCCTGAGCTGGCTTCTCATTGACTAGCTGACCACGAAGTTTCATGGCATCATCAAAACGAGACAGGTACTTCTGGAGGCCTCTGCGTGGGGAGCCGCTGCGGTCATCCGATGCTCCCCGTTCCCCCTTCGGCCTCTGTCTGAGACCTCCCATGTCGTCTTCCAGCGACGGCCCCAGCGGCTCGCTGCAGTCTGGCAGTGGCGAGCCCCTCCTCTCTGGGGTGGCCGTGTGTGAGTGGCTGCCATGCCCTGCAGACTCTGGAAGGAATGGAGAAGGTCTCTGCGAAGGTGAGGATGAGGACCAGGGCTCCGTCCGGTCCAGATCGAGGTGGAAGCTGGGCTCTGTGAGACGCCGGGAGGCTCCTGCAGAGAAAAAGATGACATCATAGATATTTAACCAGAGCTTACACAATCCAAGGCTTAGGTCACCTAAAAACACTGTCTCTGAATATAAGCTGACAAATGAACAGGTAAGACTAGGAACTAATCTACGGCTGTTATTTTATGACTTATCCATGATTGTCATAGAAGTACAAATATGTCCCATCAGGAAAGATTTTCACAACAGGTCTTTAGCTAATTGCTAAGTTTTTTCTACAAGCACATTCATACCTAATCTTTTATATCTGATTTATCAGTTAAGTTTTTTTTTAATCTTAAATGCAATAGAATAGTCCGAAGGTTCATCAATATTTTCCACAAATTACCTTTAACATTTTTGTTAAAAATGAAAAGATGTCCCACTTATTCACTTTAGCATAAGATTAAAAATGCTTGCTTCTTCTTCACAGGGGAGATGCCTGGTCTTGTAAAACTGGGAAGCTGCTGATACAGCTACACCACAAGCAAAGCTATGCTGGTATCGATTCTGTTACCATAGAAACCTGTGGAGATAGTTTGCCAATGATCTGGATTGACTGATTGTAAACAGCAAAAATAAAACAGAACAAGGGTGGAAATTCAGATGCCCATGGCAGGCAAATTTAGTAATATTATATAAATATAATATAATATATTATATAATATATAAACATAATATTATATTATATATATATAACTTTTTTTTAAAAAACTATCCTTTCTTTAAAAAGTCTAGAATATTTACGGAGCCTTTATTAATTCATCCCAAAGATGTGAAATGAAGGACCGATGCTCAGGATGAATCAGCTAATTAACAGCTTTGTATCATAAGCTTTGCCTTATGTCCTCGGGGAAAATGTATCGTCTGTTAGATCGTCTTAGATCTACAGAAAACACCACAGCCTTTAAAAAGAATAATATTAAAACTAGGAACATGTCGTTCCTCGTGTGGGTCCCAACCTGAGAGAATAAACCACGCTTCTTTTGATTCACCGTTTCATACATGTGTACTTCCCATGCGTGTTGACATCATAATAATGATGATGATGATTGAATAAAGTGTGGAGGCAAACAGCATAAATGGGCGAGGCAGTACGTTTCCAACACAGCAAAATAGCAAAACAGCGTGACCTGCATCAGTTATGAAGCGTACCATTATTATCAGAGTCGTTCTTGGAGAAGCCCACGATTCTTTGCATCCTGTCCTCTGAATTCATGAGCAGTTTTCTCCTCCTGATCTCTGCTCTCCGCTGCGCCACCGAGACGGAACCCGTCTTCTCCTCGCTGGCCTCGCTCGACTCCATTTACAAAAGTCACTTAAATTAGTTTCGGCTTATAGGTGTAGCTGCAGCGCATAAAAATAGCGCCTCGGCAGCTCGCTGGACGAAACCAAAGGATCTGAGCGCTGAATCAAACAATAAACTCCACAGAATGGAGCCAGCGCTGACTGTACGGAGGACGACGCACAGTGATGACGTCTCCCTCTACAACCGCGCGGCAGCGTCAGCACACTGTCCTTCCCCCTGAACGCTGCCTCGCAGGAAGGTAACTACATAGATAAATACAGTTGTCTGAAAGAAGGAAAAAACAGCTTTCACTGAAATAAGGTGAAACTGACAAATTAGGGATACAATTGTTTGTGAAAATCACGACATTGTTTTGAGTAATAGTTCAATAGAACCACTTTTAAAAAACAAGCCAAAAATACGAGAAATTAATATACACTTACATCACTCACAAGCTAATATCTTGTTCAGCAATCCTTTGAGGCAATCAATGCAATCATAATTCTCAAGTCAAACTGCAAGTCGGCAGGTTTTGCCCCCCTGCTCAGCAGCAAAGAGCTGATTGGTCAAATACCATATTGTTTGTTTTTTATTACTATTTCAACTCAGTTAAATTTAAAAAACGTATTCCGTCCTCCAGGTACTGGTCTTCCCACTGATCTTAGTGTAACTAGGGGTTTAACACATTGCAGTTTCCAGGTAGGATTCATAAAGAAAAAGTCTAATTAAAGTATAAAGGTGCAGCAAACTTTCATGCAAACCAATATAATGTGTAATATTTGTTTCAAATTAAATTCAGTTGCTACGTTAATCAATACATACAGGAGAGCTGTCTGTGGAAACAACATAAAGGATGATAAAACTCCTTCATAAAGGTATTTCAATACTGTGGGCTGAAGATGTTGGTTGTTCTTACTCAGCTGTGCCTGAAATGTGGGCCAAATACAAATTTGGGGCTATATTTAGCGAGGAGATGTCAGGTTGAGTTTACTGGTCCTTGTAAGACATATTTAATTTATATCTTTTGTTAATAATAAATAATAAACAGCATTTTTGTTCTCAGATGCAATCACACATCACTGACAAACAAATCAGTGTCCCTTCAAGTTAAGTTTTTACATTATCATCGTACATGTCATGTACACTTAAAACATTAACTCTTAAAAAAATGTAAATAAATAAAAACTATTTTCATGCTTTTTTTATGAAAGATAATATTGTGCAAGACAAAAACATACTTATTCCTAAATAAATTATTCCTATATATATATAATACATAGTTTACAAACTGTAAGAAAGCAGCCCAAATCAGAAATCTTGAGTCAAACTCAGCTGGAGAGAAAAACTAAGTAATTTGTCCATGAGTTAATCTTCAGAGAATCCACACTGTTCACTCACCAACACACAAACTACGTTTAAAAGTCCCAAACATTTTATTTTCTTAGCGTCATTTCAACTTCAAGTTTATACTAAAATCATCAGTTCTTCGTCTATATATAATGCAGTCTTTTCAATATACAAGTATCAATAAGCAGGATTAAAAGATCACAATGGCTTTGTTATGTCTGCGTTAAAGAATTTCCAATATCCTATTATATTAAAATATTTTGTATATAGAGTCTGTATCTTAAACTGAGGCTTAAAAATAAAAAGTGAGTTCCCATACAAGGCAATTATAGAATTTAATCAGATTGGGAGTCTCATAAATTAAACAATCAGAAAAAAAAAGAGAACTAAAGACAACAGCGACGTCATCAGAGGTGCTCTTAATGTCCAGAGAGAAAGAAGATGACAGAGGGTTTCAGAAGGACAGATCAGACCCGAGACAACTTTCCACTGCCGGTATACACATTCCAGGCAGCAAAGACAGCGTGGTCCGTCTGCCTTCGACTTCAGAATTTGTTCAACAAACGATTATAATGACTGTCATATAAAAAAGCACAGTAAGTCAGATGCAATGTTAAGAATGTTGTTAGAGCTCAGGTGTTGTGGACAAAAATACACCAGGTGACAACCCAAAAACAGTCTTGGAGCACTAACCTTCCTCAGAAACCTAATTTTTAACAGTCACACTTACCTACAAACATGTTTGACTCATTAATGAAGACTGTGCTTTTCAACAAAAAACACTGAATATCTCTCCGCCTGCACTCTATCCAAATGACAACTCCATTGAACAGCATTGTTCTATGAGAATAAACACTGATTCATTCATTCAATCACTGACATAATTAATCATCACCATTAACTTCTTGTTAGAATTTTCCTCCAGCACCTTCAGCTAATAATAAAAGTGCCAGATTACATCAGAATCGAGTTTCAGTCGCATCCTTGCATCGTCTGCCGCTCTGGCTCTTCTCCGAGATCAAGGTGGACCACAGCTGGAGGTGGAGCAGGAGGCATCATTGAGTGTGCCTTTTACTGCTTTCACACACACACACACACACACACACACACACACACACACACACACACACACACACACACACACACACACAAACATAAACACACACACACACACAAACCTCAGTCAAAACACAGAGCACAGT
>JAVQJG010064474.1:0-10999 GCA_036024015.1 Craterocephalus amniculus | reverse complement strand
TTTTTAGAAAAATAATAAACCATTTTTCAAGGTCTTAACAAAACTGTGTGAGTTAAATGAGCAGTGCACTTAATTGAATACACTGTGCTTTAGTGGACATCTCACATTGGATATCACACCTCCGCTGTCCTCAATTCTTTTTTCTGTGTGCTCTCAAACTGTCTCAGAGGACTACAGATAATTCCCTCATCAGCACCCGACCGTATTCATTTTTAAACCTACACCACAGATCTCCCTTCGGTGGTAATGCTTAGAGACAAAGAAGAGAATGGAGCAAAAACCTGACCAAGAAAATGGCAGTGTTTAATGGATTCCACAGATTATGGATTTTAATGAATTCCATCACAAACTTTAATAGAAGTAGAGGAAAAACTTAAAGGTGAATATGTGTTAAAGGTATTTTACACCAGCTTTAGACGTACTTAGCCAGAAATGGGGTTGCTGGCTGGAATATTACAGCCTTTTTTTATGACACATGAGTGGACAATAATGATCTTTTATTGATAAAAGGTTTGTGGAATTCTGATATTTTAGTGCTTTTAGACCTTGGCGCTACATTCGACATGGTGGACTATGGTATCTTTATTAAGTGGAGGATTGTGTGTGCATTAAATCTTCTTATGGTAGGTTTAGATCTTATTTAACAGACAGTGGCATTTCTTTCAGACAGAATAGTTTCTCATCATAATCAGCTCCTATCGTGTATGGGGTCCAAACAGCCACCTTCACCCTTTGGCTACTCTGGTTATATTTCATTCTATGTAGTGTTTGGGATTCAATGTAATTAGGCCTTTTATTCTAATTCTAATTCTTCTAACTATTGAATTACTCCTGAAAAAGAAAGCTAGAAATCCTCTGAAAGGCTTGCTGGGCTGCCATAATGATGAAACTAAATGTCCTCAATCTGAATGAGCAAAAGATTTAATTGCTACTGTTCAAACCTCCGACCTTCATTCCTTCAGTGATGACCTCAGTCCCTTGGAAAACTTTAAATCACCTTGCAAATGATCTTAGCATGATTTATGATCATAGCGTTACATTTGATAAACAAATGCTGTTTTTTTTACCCCAGCTGGTGGCCTTTGCAAAGGTCAAGTCTCCTCTTTCCTTTATTAACTTTGAAAAAGTGAGACAACATGTTAATTGCATGGCCTTTTAAACGAGTCTTTTAAAAGTTGTTTTCAATGCACTGGGTATCCATTTATGGTCATTTTAGATGTGCATATATATATATATATATATATATATATATATATATCGATCTATATATATCTATGATGACAACAGCGAGCACAGGTGGAGGTGTTATACTAAAACCCAACTGGGTGGGAACGCTACCTGAACTTTAGTTCCGCCCCCCTTAGTCTTTCTGACAGTTTAATTGAGCTTTTAAGCTGGTATTCTTCTGGTTATAAAAGTGTATAAAAAGTTTATACTAACAGACGCAACGTGCAGCAATAACCCTACAAATACGGACACAACCCACCCGCTCCCAGTAGGGGTGCTGGATTGGAGGGTGGAGATGAGCATTATCCTCAAAAGTCACATTGGCACTTAATGGCAGCTCATGCAGTTCATACCAATCGTATGTTTCTCAGTCAACCTCCATTCAGTTCAATTAGTCATTAAACTGAAGAGACTGAAATGAAGGATTTTGCACTTCTTGTGTAAGATTCATTCTTTTGGACTCCTACAAAATGTGGAACTTGAGAGAACTGGTGTGGATGGATGGGCCAAGTATATCCCATCAACATTTTATGAAAAGCATGGTAAAAGAGTTTGAAATATTAAATAACAAGTTCTTTAATAATTTACCAGTCAAAGCTTGGACATATTATATCATAGTGATGTGCACTCACAGAATTTGTGCAAGTGATATATGTGAAATAATGCCTCATGAATACTTCGGTCCAATGTTTTCAATCAACAGCCCACCCAACCCGCACTTCATGATGGCACATGGGTGTCTGAAACTGGGTAAATTTGATTAATAAAAAAAAAAACATAAAACGATTCTTTATGTTTTAAGACTCACAAGAATTAAACATGTTCTTATTTTGCTGCCGCATGATTAATTGAGTGCTTACTGTCTTATGCATAGAGCCTGGAGGACTACGATCACAACGTGCTGAAAGCTAGGATTTCTTAACTCAACACCTAACTTTTTTATGAGTTTCCCTGTTTTTTGACCTTCTGTCTCTCCTGATTTCTGTCTAACATTTCTGCCCAGTTTGCCATGTTTTTTGCCCAAGTTTAAACCTCGTATGCGTTTACAACTTGTAATGGTTTTTTGATATTCACAGACAAGCCTTGTTGACTTAAATAAAACATCGAACGGTTAAAGTGCAATGGGGTAAGAGATTAGTACCCATGAAACGAAAGCCTAAGAAAACAGGCTGTAAATATATAATGTGACTTTGAGTAAATGTATTAAATCTTGCTGTGCCACATCTGACATGGGAACGTGAATGAATTTGAATGAGCTGAAGAAAAAATGAGAAATAAAAAGTATGTGAAAGGGAAGGAATAGGTACTGGGTGGAAAGAGAAAATACCAAAGAAAACAATTAGTTCCAACCCAGTAGGATGAGGACAAAAACAACTGAAAGCATAAGTCAAACGGAGTTACAGTAACCGTCTTGGGCTCATGTGGGATCAGATGGAAAGATGAATCCAAAAGTCAGTTAATTTCCAACTGATTTTTAACCTTTTACGGCTCTGCTCCATATAAAATGCATGAGAGCATGCACGAAAAGTTCATGTGTGTGTTTGGGAAAACTACTCAAATTATTAATGTGTTTTTTTTCTCTTCTTGTTCCTTCTCTCTCCATTTCTGTTTCTTTCTTCTCTCAATCTCAACTTTTGTCCTCTTTTTCACCGCTGCCTCCCGTCCCTGACCCGGGTCCCTGCTGTGGTCGTAGGCGTCGTGCCCTGTGGGGGTGGGGTTCTGTGATGGTAACCATGGTCCCCGGCAGCCGCTATGTATGCAGCGCTCATGCCAGAGAAGATGACTCTACTAATGACCACGAGGAGCGAATTTTAGCTGTCCTGGGTATCATTGGAACCATCCTTAATCTTTTGGTGGTCATATTTGTCTACATCTACACCTCTGTCACCTAAGCTTCTCTACAAGACTCAAGTTGCCAACTTTTCCATACACTGCCATCCTCATTCTTTAGGGAATATATACTTAAAGTGCTGTTATTTTTTACAATAAGCACTGAATTGCTTTGACTGACATTTACCTACACCTGCATTACTGCCACTCACTCTGCTTCCTAAAAAGTAGACCAGAAGCACAAGTGGAATCACAATTTCCAGCACTGCTAATATTAAACAGTACCTTCACTTTTTCAACTTATATCCACAGCTCAAATGCTGCTGACAGTAATATTTATGTTTGTGTTTCATACTGATCCATGATTGATGGACAACATTCCAGTGACTTTTCAGAAAGCCACCATGGAGCTCATAATGCTCCCTCATGTCATAGTGGCCATCCCTGACTGTGTTGCATCCTCAGCTGTTTCAGCTTTTTGATAGTGCATGATTTCATCTTTTTTTAGCTACTATCACTGCCAGTTAAATTGATCAAAGTTTTTGGTTAAACAGCACACTTTAAAGCCAGTTGGAGAAAATTTGCTAAGTTTAACAGTAAACCTATTACCCAGGACCAAAAGGGCCAAGTAACTCAGCACAATTGCCAACAATGAGACCTTTAGGCCTAATGACTGCCTATTAAACTTGAATTGTTAAATATTATTTTTTTTGTAGTAAATAGAGTTCATTTTTTCCTTTTTACATGGAACTAACGTGTCCGCACCTGAGCAGTCCAGAGGAGAGATTCCTGGCTGTGCTCGGAGTCATTGGCATTGTACTTAACCTCCTTCTGCTTGTCTTTGTCTATATATACACCTCCATCTGATGGAGCTATTTCTTCTTCACTTGGAAAGTTATCAGATAACTACCAGCTCTACATAGATTCCCAGTCTGCCTCTGAAACTCTGATTTGTTTGCTAAATGTATATACTGTACGGGCTCATTTTAGAAGTGATAGTTCAAATCTAGCTAAGCTAAACTGGGAAGCCATCTGTGTCTGATATCCCAGTGGTAATAATAATATGGTTGATGAGAGAGTTTGAAAATTACAGTCGGTGTTGTTCAGAACACAAAATCTTACATGGTAGGAACACTTTCCATGTCTAAATTTGTGCCATTTCATTAGTGGTTTGATGATATGCTGCAGTATTCCATGTGTGGAAAGGCTTGTACCACTTGAGTGGGAAAAAAAACTACACCTTGACTAAAATAATCAAAGTAGAGGCTGAAATCTTTGTTTGTTCTCCAGGCTTGATGCTGACAACATAGAAATATGAAGCTGGGTAATTCTGATAGCTCAGCCTGTGGTGAAACTCTGCACAACAGCAAAGATCTATCTGTCTATGTTTACTGCTGTAGGGTAATGGCGTATTTTCTGGCGTCACGTTTCTTTGATTGGATGTGGGAGCCGGGCACAGAGCAGCATCAGAGAGAAAAAAGCCGGACCCTGAGACAATATCACGCAGATCGAAAAGGTGCGTTTTGCACAAGCAAGCCAAACGGCTGTGACAAAGAGATGAAAGAGGAACGGTGCGCAGCGTCAGTGAAAGCAGGACAGAGAAACTTTCTGAAGAGCTGCACCATCTGTTTCGAAACTCACGAGGGTGCAAAGAACTCTCTGCAGTTTGATTACGTGTCCACTGAAGCTGCATGCCAGTATGAAGACGATTCTAGGTTCAAGCGCTCTGCCTCTTACGGTGGAGCAAATCCACGTACAGCTGATATGCGGGCAGGAAGGACTGGGCTAAATCTGCACCTTATTCTCATCATTCTGTTCTGCACCAACAAGCTGACCCCAGAGAAGACATAGTAGCACATACGTTTTACATGCTGTAACACATGGACAGCTTACAAACCATGAAGCAGAAATGCTGATTGCTCACTTCATCTTGTCCAACTTTCCATGCTGGCCTGTGTGGGAACGTGTTTTGATAATTATTGCATTTCAATTCTTGCTAGGTTGTGTGTGTATGTGCTTTAGTTTCAGTGAGAATTTCTCATTAAATTTTTGGTTTCCAGGCAAATACAAGAAGCCACATCACTACTTGGAGGAAGTATTTGGTTGATCCCAGTTTTTCTAATTTTTTGTGAATGGTGGCAGTTTAGACAGTTACACCCATAGCTATGGAATCAAGCTTTTCTTAGTGGCCAGCTTTGCCTGCATTAAAAATTACAAACAAAATTGGTTGTTTTGATGGGTTTGAAATGAGAAAGAATGATTAATTCATTTAGAAATATGCATTTTCATTACAGTACCCTCTTGAGTTACTTGCTAAAGACCCCTTCCACTTTTCCATCCTCAGGAACAGGAAATTTATCCTAACAGATAAATTGCATTTGCATTCCCCAGATCCTTCTCCTTCTGTTTATTTGATCTCACTTAACCAAAGACTTGTTTACAATCTGTTTATTGTCCTGCTTAATATGAAATCATTATTTTCAGAAAAATGTGTCCTACTAAGACTTGAAACTTAAATAAAACCCTGCAATGAAAGAATGCAAATGCTCACACACTGGCTGCTTGCATCTCCCATCATTAATTTGAATTGAAGCCACCTTTAGGACACCTAGGCAAATTAATCATTAGGACACTAACTGGTGTAAATTTGATTTGAACTTTTACTTCCTGTCACATTGAATTGAATTTACAGAGGATTATTCAGGTAGATTTGTTTCAAGAGTGCAACAAACTTTGAATCCCTGCTGTTGTGACAGAGAGCTGTGGTCCGGTTGGGTCTTACAGTGATAGAGGAACATAACCAGAAGCATTTTGATTTATGACCATGCTCTGGAAATGTTACCTGCTACCTTTTCTTCTTTTTAAAACAACCACACACACTGTCTTGAGATGTTCACTTGATGTTATCAAAGCACATTTATTCATTTGCAAATTCATTTGAAACTCATTTATTCATTTGCATGTGTAAAATAGTTGCTGTACCATAGCACCATAGCAACGTGTTTTTACACACACACAAGAACCCCAAGAAGCTGAGGTACACACCCTCTGATTAGATGATAAACTATTAAATGCAAAACATCAATTTAAAAACAATCAAACTATTGAACCTCAGGCCACATTGACATTTAAGATAACAGTCTATAGTTGGACCCAGTTGATATTTGGGTTGATGCCACAGCGGTTGTAGCTGGGCTGTATCCCAGCACCGTTCAAGATTTCCCTTCCTAGCTGTTTTAATGTGACAGACTTATGGCTGTGGACCAATGAGAGGAGAAAAACCCAGAGGATGAATCTTGACCATCTGCTGTCCCACAGGCACCCTGTGCACATACACACACAGCATAGGTTTCTGTTTCTTTAAAACAATGCAACTCACTCTTTCACTGTTGATTTTATCTCAGCAAGTTAATATTTTTCAGTGGCATTTAATAGAAAGTATTAAAGACAAAAACATCATTCAGAAATGGAAAAATGTCCCCCACCTAATTTTTTTTTTACTCTTTTGAGTTCAATTGATATTGAATCACTGTATTGTGCAAGAGAAAACTAGATGAATCATCTATATATCTATATATTAAAGTGTGTGTGTGTGTGTGTATGTGCATTCCTCCGGCATCTGGCCATAGATCCTGTTTCCTGTATTTGTGGCAGCACAGCTCCATCCAGAGGAAAAGTATATGAAGGATGGTGACAAAATAGAAAATGTTTTGTGCATTTTACCTGTCAACTTTTTATTCATTCTTAAATTCATTCTAGAGAAAATGTTTTTTATGACACATTGATATACTGATGGAAGCTACTGCTGGTCAAGTAAACTCTAGATTCAGGATGTAAAATGTCCACAATGACTAGTCATTGTTTATGTTTGCTTCTATCTGTAGGCAATATAACTCATTTTGTCATTACTAGAAAATAAGGAAAAAATTTGGAAGGCCCCATCTGTTATTTATTTTTCTTGTGAAGATGATAAAGACAAAGTTTGCTACGATAATTGAGAATAATATTTTAAGTGTTTTAAGATTTGGTGAACTTTTGTGCAAGATTTATTTATTCATATATTGTATAGTTATAGAAATGTCATTAAAATTTAAAAACTACTTCTATCAAAAGTGTCCTATTGCCTAGTGTTACCTCTTTGTGAATCTCAGACATTGAATAATTATGACACAGCATCATTTTTTCAGCTCTGTTCAGTGATTTCTGATCCTACACACACATGAATGGACCCTGCAGGAAAATGGGATTCAAATTGGAATAAAACTTGTGTTCCATGAATCAAATATGCCCATTGAAAATCTTTATTCATTGCATAGTGGAATGTGTTAACAATAGAATAACATTAGAATGAAAAATGGAAAATCAATAACTTAAAATCAAATAAAACTTTATTTATATAGCACATTTCATACATAAAGCACCACAAAGTGCTTTACATCAAGTATTTAATTTGATTTTTAGTATTTTTTTATTCAAAAACAAGATTTTGAAATAAAATAAAAATGAGTTAAAAAACAAAGGTTGATAGCACACACCTGTTCAGGTTCACTTCATCACTTTTCACACATTTATCATCATAAACACAACACAAAACCATCAAGCCGCTCCTCCTTTCATGAAAATAAACTGTCTTCTTGTGTCTGTCTCTTTAACCCAAACAAATTTGTAACAACTACTTAACAACTAATTATTTTTGGAAAAGCACCACCAGTACCAGCTTCTGAGTTATAATGGATAAAGTTATCTGAAAAAGCCTTAAAAATCCTATAAAACAATTTATGTTTCACTCAATCACAAAGCACACAACTGTGAGCTTTTACTTCTGTCCTTTTCAAAGGAGTCTAAAGCACCAGCAACAGCGCAAACACAGCAGACAGCCCATTCATTTGAATGCTTCACATATGATAGAGAGTGCCCCCCAGTGGTAGAAAAGTGCCATAGCATATAGATGCACATTAAAAGCACCAGTACAAGAGGATGCAAAGGTATGCTTAATGCATTAATCTGTAAATTCTTAAAATGTTGCACCAGCCATAGGACACCAAGTGAAAAGGCCTCAAGTAAGACAAGTCTTTGGAGATGTTCCCGGTCAGAAGGGGCAAGGAGAAATCTAAATATCCTTGAGAGGAAGATAGGTAACTGATTATTTTCCGGTTTGTGGTAGTGACCCACTGGAGCCTTCTGAGAAGCAGCTGGTGACCCATGCAGAGACTGCTCTCTGAATACTACATTGTCAGCCTTTGGACTTCACCCCTGACTGCTTTTTCACCTCCCTTTGAGAAGAGGCTCACCACAGACGAGTTGCGTGCAACCTGAATACAGCACTACGAGAGTGGGTGGAGGTGCAGTGATGTGTGTAGAGCACCCAGCCTTATAGGGAACCGGTGCTTAGTCAGAGAGCAACAATGTCAAGTTAGGAGTCTAAGAACAATAAATCCTGAGTCCATTTTTAGGTGGCCATTCTTGGAATCGGATTAAAGCAAAACTCAAGCTTTCCCACACAGCTCCTCTAATGTTCACGATTTTCACTTTTAATCAGCCAGATTCAGCATGATTGTTCGGTGCCTTTGTTCCCTTTAGCGCTTTTTAGGCCTTATTTTCCTCTTGTTTATTCTTCGGCTGGATCCGAGGCATGCATCCCATTTCCATGTTTTCTATCAGCCACAGTGGAGCTCTTGTGAAGCTGTTGATTTGGCAGACCTGGGCTGTTGTGTGCAGTCATGCTCAGCCAGCCATATAAACTAACAGTCTGTCCTCAGGCGCCCCATGAGGCTGCCACTGACCTGGCTAATATGGGTGCTGCCCTCCGCGCGTGCACACACACGGCATGCAGACAGACTTACACGCATCAGGCTACGTTCTCTAACATAGATCCGACAACGGCAAAAAAAACAAAATCTAGTGTGATTTAATAAGCGTCTTTTTCTCTTTCTGCTTGTCTTGCTCGCTGCTCTCTGTAGACAAACTTTTATGCTCTCCTCTATGGTTCCTGGTACATGGTTTGCTTTGTTTCTGTTTTAGTCTTTGCTTAGTTTTCCAGTTCAAGCATGAACTCCACCCTTCATTGTGACCCTCAAGCCACTGTCAGTGTAACAAGAAAATATGTTTTATTTGAACAATATTATCATGTCCCATTTGCCTGTTAAATGCGACTGTTCACCTGGAAGAGTATCTAGCCTTTAAGGAAAATATACACTGCGCCAACTGTTAACTGATTTGTTAAATGTATAAAATAATTTTTTTGCCCCTACCGGTCTCTCATTCAAAACAGTAAAAAAAAAGAAAGAAAGAAATTAAAAATGGACTCGGTTTGATAAGAACATGACATAGTTTGGGAACAGGGGAGTTGTTTTATCCTCCAGCAGTGCTGATGAAAGTCTGTCTGATGTAAGTGAAGCAGAAATCCAGCCTGGTCTCACAGAGTTTCATGGAGTTGCATGAGAGAAAAGCCCTCACAGGTTTTCGCAAAACAACAGAGTTTTTACTGCTCAAACTTACCCTGTTTTTTATTTATTTGACTGATTAATCGTATCTCTTAATGAGATTGTCCTTTGCCTGAATGTTTCCATGGGTCGTTTTATCTTTTAGTCCAATCTGTGCTTACTTGGCTTACAGTTGTAAAAGCAACTTCACATGAATTGTTAAAATATAGCTCATAAAAGTAAAACGAATATATTTTAGTCCTAACTAACACCGCTCTATTTTTAATTGAAGAGTTTTAATGTCCAACCTTAACTAAGTGAAGCTGCTGGCTAAACCCTGATAGGTTGTGTTAAAGCAACACTACATACATTTCCAACATTAAAACTCAGCTTCTGATCAGAACAAAGAAAACACAGGGACATTACCAGAGGAAGAGAGGAAAAGAAGTGAGAAAGGGACAAAGTTGTCATTGGACTGACTTTTACTAGAGTTCAGAAAGAGGCAGGATGCAAGACAGGTCTTCATTAGATGATGTGAAAGAGCAAAAATGTGCCAGAGTTCAGTAGTGTTGCTTTAACGTTTTGTTGTAAGGTGTTGTGTTCACACGCAAGTAAGCATTCATGTTGGTTGATGAAAGCATTGTACAGCTTACCTAATTCAAATCTTTTAATGTTAATTAGGTATGTTGAAGCAGGGAAACATCGAAAACCTGCTGGACAGTGACCTTCAAAGGCATATTCCTGAATACATGCCACCAAAGCAGATAATAGAAAAAGCAGAAGCTTCACTGGTTACATTGAATTCAAATCAACCAGAAACTTACAACATTCAACACACTCATTAAGGTTGTTTTGTATCTATCTTGTGACATTCTAACGTGCGGTCAGGAGGAACCAACTCCATCAGTTCTCAACGTGGAGGGAACCCTTAAAGGTGTTATAGATGTTTCTTTTAAAGATTTTTGCAATATTAGATGCATATGGGTTCACTGCCCCGTTACCTAGTCAATAATATTGCATAGAAGAATGTTGGAAGTTGAAATAAATGTTAAGCAGCAAAAGTAAAATAAACAAACAAAAAAAGGAAGGAACAACACCAGTGTCACGTTTTAACTCAGAACTGGGAGATCTTACAAGTCCTTGTGCCCGTGGCACCTTTTTGCTGGGGCATCTCTGCAAACGTTATTGAAATGCTGGAGGTAAAGTTGACTTCCACGATCTGTGGAAAGCATCCATACAGAGACATTTCCTTTCTGTATAACAATTTTCTGTACACATTCTGGTTTCGCCCATGTACGCTTCTATTTTCAGATTGATTGGTCTTTTTCAAGACATTTCTGGTTAGATAAATCATCATAGTGTTGGTGCACTTTGTCAGTGATTAGTTCTATGCTTCAGTTTTAATGGAGCTATAGCGAAAGTTCAGACAGGAAGACCTGCAATGTTAGACATTCACCCTCTGTGCTATCACCTCCTCTCTCTCCCCTTCTCTCTCTCCCTTGCACACTCCTTCCTTACCT
>JAVQJG010064471.1:0-14177 GCA_036024015.1 Craterocephalus amniculus | reverse complement strand
CGTTCAGACCAAAAGCAGCGAGACGCTCTCGCTGCTCAAAGTTGGACGCTGGATGCTCGTAAATCAGACGCTTGACATTTTAGATCAAAACGGTCTTGATGCTCCAAACGCTCTTGATGCTCCTCAGCAGGACCCGGATGTTTTCCTTTTTTTCTCTATCTCTACAATGGCGGATGTAACGCTCGGTTTGATTTATTTGCTCCACACGGTCCTTTTTGCTCCTGTCATGGTCATAAATGACAGGCTGGGCACAGTTGGGCATGATTAGTCTGTCCTCCATGTCTGTCTTTTGTTAAGTAATGAGAACAGCTTCCCGACGTTACTTCGTAGCATATCTGCTAAAGCTAAAGCTAAGCTAAAGCTAAGCTGCGCTTGCTCAAAACGCGCTGCTCAACTGCTCGCCGCGCCTTGACGCGCATTTGCATAGACTTTACATATAAACCTGACGCTCCCGACGCTCTCGCTGCTTTTGGTCTGAACGCACCAATAGGTTGTTATAACCCACACATTCATTATGAACACGAGAGCAACTGATTAACTAAATTAATCCAAAATCAACATTTTCTGACCTTATTTGTAATTTAGCAGTAACAAATGTTTTTTTATTGTTTTATTTATTGTTATATTGTAAATAATCTGGGAGTGGCAGACAGTCTGCAGTATCGACTCAGGTGGTTCGTTTCTGTAGAAGCTGCCATTCAATCTGGCCGGAACGTCTTAATGGAGCTAATTAGCAACAACTTTAGCTCGGTTTGAAGATGCAACAAACAGGACTGTGCTAGTTACAAATGTTTAAAATCATCTACGGGTTTTAAGCCGCTTCCACACTTGCAATGCAGAAAAATTATGGTAAAGTCAATCCACTCTTTTACTGGAGTTGTCTTTTCAAACATTTCCTCTCAGACATTTTAAGTCCGGCTAAGTTCAGATTTGTGGAAATGCTCTGGATAAGTCGACTGTTGAAACAGTGTAGGAAGTCTTTTTGATGCGACATATCTGGACCATTTTTTGTGCGTTCAGGCAAAACAACATGTAACATTTTCGCTCTTAAAGGCCCATTTATGATCCCTGACGGATGTAATTTGGGGTGTCCGTTCCAAACGTCTTCATGCGTCGCTGCCTTCATGCTTCCATGCGTCGTTTCTGTTGCTACGGCTAACCTCCTCTAAACGGCAGTGCTGAGTTCATTATTAACTCTGTGATACAACGTTAGTTTCAAACATCGATTGGCGGCACAAACGCGCTGCTATCAAGTTGTTTCTAACCACCAACACACCTTGAACACTTGTAGAGCTTTATTTCTAAAGCTTGTGCAACTTCTAATGTTTTTTCGCCATCTTGATTCTTCTTCCACGGTTTTATTCTTACTGTTTATCTTCTTCTTCTTCCCTGGTTTGTTTCTGCTCCACTATGCTCAACACTGCCACCACGGCTTCCGGTGGTATTACTCCGTTGTCTGCGTCGAGTGACAGATGCGCAAGGAGCCTGAAAACGCACCAAAAATGCACGGAATTGACGCAGAAGACAGACGAAACTTTTCGTGCGTGTGCATATCCGTCATCTGAGTCGAGCATAAATGGGCCTTAAGACATGGAGGCTGGCCAGTAAATGACCGCTACGGCTCTGATGTCCCGCTTTGCCTCAAGAGAGGGACGAAAAGAACAGAAAAAGGAATAACAAATACGAGAAAATTAGTTTCCATTGGTGTTGCTACTGGATGGAGAAAATTCATGAGCAGAGGGACATGAAAACTGAGGTTGCAGTTTTCTGCTGGACGGGTGAGTTCATTCAGTCTAACATGATGTTAGAAACAGGGCAGGAAGGTCCAGCAGCTACATTACCCTCCTGTTTGCTCCCATCATCTACTGTCACTGCTACATAAAACAGCAGAGATGCTAATCTGTTAGCCTACAGAGGAAAAGCTCCACCACTGCAGTCACAGCACGGGATTTTCCTCTTGCAGGACAAACAGGTCTACTAACCCTGCTTTGATTGCCTCTACCTCTTCATCTTCATCTTCCTCTCACTTCATCAGATGATCTCTGAGTCTACATGTTAATCAAGTCACATTTATGACTCCCCACAGCTTCCGTGGTGGTAAGAACCTGCTTAAACTGCCAGAAAGCGCCGCTCGGTTGTTGGCATTCAACTACCGCACCACTAGATGGCAGTAGTTATTTCACACTGAGGCTCACAGATCTTTGGCCATTTTCTCTGTGGACCTAATAACGGTTAATTTAGCATCCATCTTCCATACAACCTGCACTGTGAGATCTCTCCAGAAAGCAAAAGACATTATCTTCCCAGTCTTTTCCATCTCTCCCTTCGGTAATGTAATTTTTCTTCGTGGAGTTTTAAGGTTGAAAGGTTACGAGTGGGTCTTTAAATGCATAAAACCCAAGGATTTATATCTAAGGCTAACCAGGCTGTTTGTTTTTTTTATTGCTCATCTTTTTACTTTTATCTTTTTTATTTTATTTTAGTTTAGATCAAGACAAATAATCAGGTCATGTTTTTCAACCATTGTCTCATAAAATGTCCTGCACACTTTAGTTTTTGTTAATCCCGGTCCTCAGGACCCACTGCCCTGCATGTTTTAATCTGAAGTACTTAAACAGATCTGAATGAAAGGACTGAATTGATAAAAGGCTGCAAAGATCTTGATGAGGAAGTTCATTGATCTGAATCAGGTGTGTTGGAGTAGGAATATATCTGTTCTATTCTATCTATTATTGTTCCACAGTATTCTGTTTTAATTTAGCAGACTCTTTTGTTCAAAGCGACTTGCATCTGAAAGCAAGAACAACACAAATAAGAAATCAAACAAGAGTGGCCATCATGGTTAAGTGCTTGTCAGACACGCTGAGTCCAGTTGAGCTCTGGTGCTGCTGTGAAGCCTCCCCCTTTTTAAAATACGTTTCTATATGTATAAAACATGCAGGGCGGTGGCTCCTGAGGACCTGGATTAAGAAACACCATTCTCACTTTAACATATTATACATTATGTTTAGGTACCAGCAAATACTTCTTCTCGTTTCCATTGAATTCAGAACGGGGCAGGAAGACTTGTTATCAGGACAAACTGCCCCAGCCCTTCAGCCCCATATCTGCCTGCACACACTTGCTAAAAGTCTGAGCTAATGTCCTTTTCTTCCAACTTTTCATTGTTGTGAGCATCCATCTGACCAAACTCACCGGACTTCTCCTTGTAAAGCATTTAAAACATTACTGATCGAAGATCCGCTTGTTCACTAGTCCCTGGAACTCAATTCAGAGGATTTAAGGTGATTAAAGGGTGGCTGTGGCTCAGTGGATAGAGCCGTCGCTTACTAAAACAGGAAGTCGGCGGTTCGATTCCACACATGTCGAAGTGTCCTTGGGCAAGACGCTGAACCCTACCTTGCCTCCTATCGGGTGTGTGAATCTGTGTGAATGGTTACTTCCCTTGCACCCAGTATGTATCAATGCTGTGTGAATGGGTATGAATGGGTGAATGAGGTTTGTCATGTAAAGCACTTTGAGTGGTCTGTGACTAGAAAAGCGCTGTACAAGTACAGTCCATTTACCATTTACCAGAAAAAAGTATTGTTATCAGTATCATTACAGAAACTCACCATCTGCACCGATGCCCCAGCTTTGTGACTCGTCGATTTCTGGTGTGCTTGGAAGAGCTTCCTCCTTCAGAAGTCCATCAAAGTGGTTCGCCTGCACTGCTGCCACCTGGCACAGAAGCAGCAACACTCTTCTAGCTATTGTTGAACAACATCTGTATGCTATGCATATGTCATCTATGCATACTCTATGCAGAGTATGCAAAGATGACATAATGGCATCTTTACCCATATGGCAAAGAGACGTCCAGTCTGTCTCAAGCTTAAAAAAAGGGAACATGAACTTGGAGATGCCATCACAGGCCATGCCCGACGTGATGTGAACATAAGCAAGTTTTTATTTTCCTCTCCATGTTCACAGTAAAAAGCAATGATACCTTGAATCAAATTTTAAATTTTATTCCATGTCCTATATTATGCCTTAATTTTTTTTGTATAATTGCGAGAAACGAGTTTTAAGTTGAACGTTTTAGCCAAAAATACTTAAGTAGAGACTGGAGAGGTAGATTTATCTCATCCTCCATCACTAGTCAATACGCTGTATGACAGTAAATTCACCTAGAATGAGTAAAGTAATGAGTAACAAGAACCTTCATGATGACAATGTTACAGCACCCAACAATTACTGATTAAGCTTAAACTTTCTATAATGTGCATAATCCTGTTTATGAACTGTGAACAGTGTAAACAGCCATCCTTCCCCTGTTACCTTGGTCATATCGGGCTGATCTGGTTTTGCATTTTCCTCGTCATGACTGGTTTCATCTTCAGCAGCCCCCAGGTTCTGATGTTCGTGTTGTATATCATTCTCCTTTTTCAGGCTTCTTTCTGTTACAGAAAACGGAAAATTTACTTATAAGTGAATAAATAAAATGTAATACATAGATTTTAGAAAGCTTCATGGATCATCTGATGGACTCTCATAATAGATAAATCCAAGAACAATGGATGTATTTATACTTGGATTCTTGTTTTTTTCATGATTTAAAATGCTGGTTAGCTTTACTTCTTACATTTGATATGAGCTGGAAATGGCAACCAAAAACAGCACAATGTTGTACTAAAGTATCTGTTTTACTGCTTGTCGCTTAAAACTGTCACATCATTGAAATACTAACTGTATGTGTAGTGGTTGTATGACAAAGACTTGCATAAGGTATTAAATACAGAAATTATGTGTGATAGATACTTATTTATATAGCACTTTTCGCAGACAGGGGTCACAAAGTGTTTAACATGACAGCATATAAAAATAAAAAATAAAGGTAAACGACATAAGAAAATTTGAAAAAAAAGATTAAATAGAAAGAAACAAGTAGCTCTAGAGAGCCTGTGTAAACATTAAAGTTTTTTAATTAAATTAAATTAATTAAAAAGTGTCCACAGAGTCCAAAAAGAACGCAAAAATAGGGGTTTATTCCAGAGACGTGGTGCCATCGCTGTGAAAGACCTGTCTCTACGAGTTCTATACTTGGTCAGAGGAACTATTAACGTAACAATCTTATTAGTTGTTACTCATTCTATTTTTACCTAAACATCTAATACCACTAAAATTCATGGTCATAACGTGGGTGCTGCTTTGAAACAAAAATAAAGAGCTGGATGATGTAATTGACCAATTTCCCCTATTATCATATCTAGAGCATCTTTCCATAAAAATAAAAAATATATATATTTTGGGGCACAATGTTTATGCAATTATTTTCTACCTCTGGCCTATAAGTATTATGATGACCTTACGTGTGAAATGCCATGAGCTACTAAACATAATTTCTACTATTCAGGTGCATCTTTGGCTGACTTTAAGCAGTCATCTTTACAAATATATGCCAAACGTGTTGCCATATATGGGCAGGACCTCCCGGATTATTGTGATTTTATATCAATATCCAAGGATTGCAACTAGTTATTACATAAGATATCTTTCTACAAAAATATCACATTATAAAGAACAAAGCCTGTGGGTGATCTGACACACCTGTTGTTGCTTGGGGGGTGTCTCCATCAGCCCGTCCACAGTCCACGCATCTGTCCCTCCGGTCTTCCTGCCTGTCTTTGCGTCTGCTCTCCGCCCACTTCAGTCGCTTTTTCAGGGTCTCCACCTGCTCTCTGCACCGCGTTAACTCTTCCAGAAAGCTTTCCTCCACCAGCCGGGTGATTTCATACATGGCAGCCTTGAAAACTGTTTCCATGACACCAGAAAGTTGTGTCTGGAAAGTCATAATAGCGTCGGCCATCTCACCGAGCGTCTGTCGGGTTATAAATAGGCTGGACAGACTTTTTTGAAGAAGGTCCGTAGGAGATTGATTGCTAGCTACAGCTTGCGTAGCTTTTTATTTGTGAATGCGTGAGTCTCTTTAAATGTTGTAACAGTACTGAACAACATGCAAATTACACGTTTATGCTTTTTTTGCACTAAACCCGCAGAAAAAGGAACTGCAGGGTCACTGTAGTCAATGCTAACTAGCTTCCTGCTCCACTACCTTCACACTGTTACCGTAAATTAACCACGACTTCATAAACAAGGAAAACTAGCAGATTCGTCGCGCCTTAATTATATGTTTACACGTTTAAAACGAAAGTAACTCGACCATTCATCAGCAGTATAGTGCAACAATTTGTGTGTTCTCATAAGGCTGTAGCAATTTCTCCTGATTCAGTCAACAACCACTCTTCCGGTTAAACTACGGGTCGTGAATTGGGACAAACCTCGCAATTTCTGTTAGGGATGGGCGAAAGCGGAGTTTTTCTAGATATGTGATACTATGACTATATGTGATATATATTTAATATACCTATAGTGATTCTTTAATGCCTCTTTTAAACATTGTACTGTGCGCATTGATATCTTAAATGACAAGGGCAACAGGAAATATACATACAATTCAAGAACCTAAATATTAGAAAGAAATCCTTTTCTAATGAATAAAGTAAGATTTATAAAAAAAAGAATATTGTTAGAATTATAGGATAATTAAACTACTGGTTTTTGTAAGAGTATTCACATATATTCAATGAAAGATTAAATATACAATACTAATGTGATAAATACAAGAATCTGCAATAACCTGCATTTAACCTGGAAAATACTCAAACAAAGCATCATTACTAACAGTTGCAGCATCATTGTGGGTTCTGATGGGCTGCAGTAATCATGTGACACAGAAGGAATATGCTGTGGCTGGGCTTTGCATAGTTTTATCCTTTAAACTTTCAGAATTGAAAACAAATGGTATGTTTTGTATCAGTAATGTGGTATCTTGAGAATCAAAAACTGTGATGTTAAAAAAATGTTGCTAAATTAGCTGTTGATAGGGGTTGAGAAAAAGTAATGCATCTTTAAGTTAGGGTATTTTAGGGCATTTAACTCTAAGCTAGTTATAAATTGTTGTTCAGGTTTAAAATATCAGGTTGTCCTCATTGAGCTAATGTTGTTCAGTTACAGCTTAAATTTCTTGAATTGTTGTTAGCAAAAGTTATCCCTGTTCTGCTTGGCCTTAATTCTAGCTTAAATGCACTGATAAAATCCTGACTTTAAAAACAAACGCCAAATTGATTATATGGTACAATCCATGAAAGTATTATTGTAACAGAGTATTTTTCTTCATTGAATTATTTAATTTTCAATGGTTTATGCAAATTCAGTATGGTTGAAGTCAATTACTGTAAAAACTTAAAGGCTCATAAAAATGAATTAAATGAAATGTTTATGGGATACATAAAGGCGTAACCATTAATTAAAGTTTAAACAATAACGCGAAAAATGACATATGAAGGAAGAACAGCACCTTCGATGCAGGAGAGGCCAAATCCTTTTTTTGAAAATAATAATATGAATATTTACGTCAGATGAACAAATGTAAATAAATCAAAATAGTTTTAACCCCTCTTATGTTACATTTTTATATCTGAAAACCACATTTATTCTTTAACTTCTTCTTCTTTGAATTTTTGTTAATTGATTTATAGTATATATCACAAGTCAGGACTGATTTACAGCAGTTTTATATCTGCTACCTTTAACCAAAAAGACAGGTAAAATTTCATGTTTATTTGCAGTTCTGACCAGTTTTTGTTGCATTAGATCAGCCGTACATGTAATGTTCTTGGAGATAAATGTAGGGAGATGCTGCTGCAGTGTAAATCACATTTTAACAACGACCCCGTTGTTTACTGTAACTCGATCCAAATCAGGCAAATAGCATTGCAGCTCTCATCAATGGCACTTTATTATTTAAAAACAGCCATTTCCTTTTTGCAGATATTCTAAAACAGCAGTTGCTGCTTACAAACAACGTTGGCAGTTGTGTTATGGTTGCTTATCTGGTTTAAAACAACAACTGCCCCTGAGAAATGGCTTTCATGTGGAAGCGGTCTTCTTACTTTTCCGATTTGTGAACTCGAACCTTTTCAATTCGGGCGTGACGTCATCCCCCATGTTTTGACTTCCCAGTTCCGAGGTAAACGGAAATCACCATTAATCTGGACAGCTGAGAGAGAATCAGGGGGGCTTTAAACAGGGAAAAGAGGAAGCCCAAATATACAACAACACTGAAGTTAACAAGCCCAAAGACCTGCAACCTACAGCTGACAATATTTTCATATGACTTCAAGAAAAGAAAGAAGAAAACAGCCCCAAAGTCGCTAAACAAGCAGACTTGGCAACAGTGGTTGCAAGTCTTATTGAAAACACACTTTCCCATGATTTCTACGACTCTGAACTCTGAACACCTGGGGGTTGGCTACAAACAGGTAGCAAACATGGCCACAAGCTGGGCTATTTCTTGCATGCCATATACAGGATTTGTAGTTTAATCACCATGTACCATCACAGGCAGCTATATGAACCCTTCAGAAAAACAACAGTCAATTCCAAAGTGTATTTAGGCAGCCAGCGCTGCTTTGGGAAGAGAAAACTTTCGCATTACCACTGTTGTGGCTGCGTGGGTGGTGGTTTAATTTTGGTTTGGGGCTTTCGGGAGGGAGCATTTGGGCCTGGGAGAAGCTTAGAGGAGGGGCCTCTTTGAAATCCTGTTAGCTCTCCAATATTACCAACTCCAGTTTTAATTCCTAAAATCAAAACCCCCCCTTTTTTTTCTTTTTTTTAAAAAAAAAGGCAAGGCAAGTTTATTTGTATAGCACATTTCATGTACATGACAATTCAAGGTACGTTACCTACAAACATTAGAAACATTACAGCAAGGTGCAGAAAGCATTAAAAAGATTTAAAAACAAAAGTAAAATCACAAAATAAGAAAATTAAAGAAACAAAGAAACCCTCCGAAAAAACATTATTCACCATTAAAGGCTGCAAACAGAAAAAAAATTAACCGTGGTTTAAAACTGCTGACAGTTTCAGCAGACCTGCAGCTTTCTGGGAGTTTGTTCCACATGCAGATATTTAATTTTTTCTTGAGTGGCTCAGCTTTGTTTAAGTCCTCAATTGTTGGCATAACTAGTAATAGTATTTCATAAAGATCAATTTAAAAACGGTTACGGAAAGAGTTTTAAATACACTTTAACACTTTCTTTGAAAGGTGAAAAGGAAACAAAAAAGCCTCTGGTTTAGTTATTTCTCCCACACTCCTGCCTAGTAGGCGGCGGTAATGTCTGTAGACGCTGGCTGGAGCGCGGATGTCAGGCGCAGACTGAACTCGAAGAAGAAGAAGGACAGAACATTCTGTAGCTGTGACAATGGCGCACGTTGTTCCGTAGCGTTAAGACTTAAAACTCAGTGATCGTCCTTCACTGACCTAACTTTCAGTTGTTTATCCGTGAGTTAAACGTTAATAAATCACAGATTTTAGAGAATGTGTCGCCTACCGGATATTTACGCAACTCCGTTCGTCAGTGCGTCACCCACAAAGCAGGCACGGTCGCGTCTGTCCATGTGAAGGAGCCATTTTGGCCCAGCTTTTAATGGCTTTCTTTTTTTAAAGGCGCGGCAAAGTTGATTATTTTTTAACCCGGAGGAACTTTTAACGCCGATATCAAGATGTCGGCGGACGACTTTCAGAGCAAATACGCCTCCGTCATGGAGAGCATGCTGAAAAGCGCTATCGCAGAAACAACGAAACTTTTCGAGACTATGGTTGACGAGCTGAAGGCAGAAATATCCCAAATCAAAAAAGAAAACGAAGACCTCAAAACGAGATGCATCCAGTATGAAACTGGTAAAAGCCAAACAGTTAAAGAGACCAGAGAAAGGAGTCCTGTTCCAGAGCAAAGCGACGCCTCGGAGAAATGCGACACGGCTGTACAATGTGGTGAGTAATGCTTCCTGTTAACCGCCCTAAACTACCAAATATTAACCCAGACCAATATTTCTTTTAGCATTTTTCTTTATTTTAGACACATTTATTTGTTTATTGTTCTAGGTGTATTTTCTGGCGCCCTAATAACGGTCATTTATGTAATCAGTCCGCTGGCCTAGTCTAATTTAGAGCGTGGGATCCAGAATGGGAGGGAAACCATACTGTAGCGCCTTGGTGAAACGATCTGGTGAGAAATAATAGGATTCAACAGCAATATCGGTTATAACAAGATAGTAATAGAAATCAGATGGTACAACTAATAAAAATTATATATTTTTAACCCAAATCTGTTGGTGTCACTGACAAAGCTAAAGGGAAGGAGTTGCATACCTTGATTATAAAATTGATCCAAGACTGCATGGCTTGTTTGATCATTGTGTGCAGCTTAAAATGAATTAGTATTCTATTAATTTTATTATAAGAAGACATATAATACGGGAAATGGAATTATGGAAAGGTCAGATTTCTACTTTTGCAGCACGAACGATTATGCAGATTTTGAGAACTGTAATTCAGCAGGTTTTCTTTCACATCTTTGTTTCAACTGTAGCTCCTGCACAGTTTCTCAGAGATATGAATAGACAGCTGGCAGAGAGTGATAAGAGACATCAGTTGATTGATTTAAAGCATTTGTTAACTCTACCAAGGATGTTATGTTTTTGCTGGTGTTTATCTGTTTGTCTGTCTGTGTGTAACATAGTTTAAAAAGTAATGGACGGATTTCGATGAAACCTTCAGGATATCTAGGAAATGATGAAGGGAACAGTTGATTAGATTTGGGTGAAGATCCAGAAGAGATTCTGGATCACCTTGAAATTTTCGTTAACGTTGTGGAAATGGAGCATACATTTTGTTCTTCAATATTTCCATTGTTTGCCGACCGATGTTCATGAAACTAGAGACATTGGTTAAGGGTGTGGCTCCCTATCACATCACCAAGATTGATCCGGATCAGATCCAGCATGCAAATTTTATCGTGATTTTTCTAAAGTTTTGGGGAAGCTCTTAGTTTTTAGCCTACTGTGCATTTACTATTTTAGGTAGAAATTTCTAAAAAGGACCATCTTATACACGATTCAATTTTGCATTTTGTATAGGGATTGACTCTTTAATTACCAGGGCTGAAGATCGAGACCAAGTCGGGGTAAATTTCCACAGAAAGTGCAGTGTTTTTTTTTTTTACGTTTTCAATTATATGTCAACATGCATTACGTCCACCAAGGACATTATGCTCAATCTATTACCAAAATACTGTGGAAATAGTAGTAATCAAATTAAATTTACCTTCAAGAGAGATTTATTTTTTGTATGGGGAGACTGTGGTGCTTGGCGGAGGTCTGCGCTCTACGAGTGCTTTTCTAGTTTTAAATGATGTTGTTGCTTCTACTAATGGTTTAACCAGTATTTAAATTAAAGGGATACAGAGGAACCTTTGGCCACTAGGAGCACTAAACCTATAACTTCCCACAAACAACTCGACAGTATTGCAGAATTAAACAGTCTCTACCGTTTTCACCCTCTTACTTCTTTCAGCCATTACAAATTCAACGGAAGAGGTGAAAAAAAGTAGAACAAACCGGAGCTCGCTGTTTATAAAAGGGAGCCATTAAGCATAGCGCTGCAGGTCACATGATCCAACGAAATGGATCCGCTCCCGCAAAGTCAAAATGTCAGGATTTTTAAGATGTCAGCCATCAGACGTTGCTAACTGCTAGCACAGTGGTTGTTAGCCACCTGCTGTGAGCATTAGACAAGAGCGTACACGGTATTTATAGCTCGTCCAAAGAGTGAATGACGGTCCAAAAGGGGTGGGCGATATGGAAAAAATTTCATACCACAATTTTTTTGTTATAAAATCACGATTTCGATTTTGTCACCATCTTACATGCTTGAGACTGGTCAGTGCAACCAGAAAATTTCTGTGTAAAACTATCCCATAGGGGGGAAAAAAGTCAATTCCAAGTCAAGGTGCAAGACGCTTTCTGAACAGATTTTAATATAACTAATTGCAGTTTTGCTAACATGTACAAAGAATAAAAACATACTAAAAGGCCTATGCTTCCTTTAGCACATAAATAGACACGTTTCAAACATCCTCATGCAGCGTGCCTGTACTCACCATAGATACACAGTATTTACATCAACCCCATGCTTCCATGTGTTTTATGTTTCTATGGTCTGCCGCCACTAGGGGGCAGTGCTGAGCAGCGCATACTTAACCCTGCGATCCTACGTCAGTTTCAGACACTCTTGGAGGCGGTAATCAGCTGCTATAAAGGTGTTTTTGCAGTGACTGCAAAAATGATTGATCGATGTTTTTTAAGTTAAGGTACAAATAACAGAATAACGAAATTGCTGGATGTTTCAGGCTATCTATGCCGCCGTTTATGTGTTATGATATTATTGGAAGTTGTACTTCATGCTGGGCTCTAATATAGAGATTTTTTTGTTGCACTTTGGATGATCCTATCATCATTTTCATGTTGAAGCCTTAAATCAGACATGTTGGGAACATTATTCCCCAGCTGTTGACAGAAATAATTTGATCCTAGTTTTCAGAAATAATCTGGTGTGGAAGGTAGAGTTGTTCTGATACCGATACCAGTATCGAAAAGCCTCAGATACTGACCCAAATTCTGGTATTGGTATCAGCGAGTACTGAAGTTCAAGCACCAATTCGATACCACATAATTTATTATTATTATTATTATTATTATTATTATTATTATTATAATTATTATTTATTAAAATAGATATCTGTTTACCGAGTATCTCTATTAGCTCTGACACAGTTCTTCTTCATTGTTTTTAACACAGTTGCACTGTGCAGCCGATAGTAATGACGTCAGCGTCAGACGTGTAGCGATATTTCACGCTAGATTCTCCCACCAGAAACACTGCATCTGAAGATAAATGGCTCCAAGTTGTTGTATTCATCCATTTTTTACAAAGAGTTTAACCTGAGCCAGGCCGTATCACAATGCCAATCCTATCACAGTCATTCAGGTGTAATATGACATTTGTTTTATAATAAAGTGGTGTTGGCCGATACCCATAGCACAGGTATCAGAGTCGGTATCGGGAGGGAAAAAATGGTATTGGAACATCTTTAGTGGAAGGTGCCTTCTTTTTTCTGATTAATGGACAGATACACCTTAACTTGGGTGTGACATCAATCCTATTTCTGGGGTTAATGGGACGCACTATTAGCAACAAGTCGCTAAGTTGGCAGGAATATTTTAAAATGGGTGGACGCTGCTGGTCCTTTCCACAAACTATATGCCAAAGTGGCATTTAAGTGTCGAACGGTGCTAATTAATATTGAATTAGACATATTTTAATATGGATTAGTATTAGAGAATAAACTTCCTTTTTCTTTTCTTTTTTTGACAACCCTTAACTTTATCCCTATCTGCTAGGTAGCATATTGGTCAGATAAGGAAGATGTCTCTGCTACATAATAGCGTGATGCCTTGAATCTGTGCAACAGCTTCTTTGATTTATAGTACAGAAGTACCCAACACTGAAACAAAGGACAAAAGTCATGAAGTAGGAAGACAATTTGAAGCTTCTTTGTTTCAGCCTATAAAGGAACCACTGCAGTTGTTGTGCCCTCCTTTAATACTCCTTAAATGCCAATTCAACATGTATAATCACTGTCATGGCATTTAGTGAGTGTTCTCTCATTGAATTTCTAGTGTAGTTAGTTTGTGCCTTTAAGTGTTTGCAGAAAGCTAACAGTAAACATGTCTCATACAATATTTTACATCTTCCTTTCTTTAAAATCTGCAACACTTTCTGAACGTAAGCATGAGTGTGAAGATCTGAAGCCTGATTGATGACTTTGGAGCATTACACACTAAACAACTCACATGCTACATTTCCTTTATTTAATCTTTTTCAAATGTGAGATATTTTCCTTTTCCTCACCATGTAGTTTATACTCTTGTTTTCTTCCATTAACTTTGTTCTTATGCTGTCAGTGCAAGTAGACCCATCAGGACTTTTTCTCTTAGTTGACTAAGAGGTCTAAGGGCTTGCTGCCGACGTGCGCACCTTATAGGCCCCTACACACCAAACGCGGTTTGCGCGGCGGCGACCGCGCGGTACCGCGGTGAGCGGGAGCAGACAGCTTGGTGGCGGCGCGGCGCGTTGGCGCAGGTTGCTTAGCGACGGAGCAGGAAGAGTAGTATTTTATGAACTTGGGTCCGTCCGAGAAAATAGTGACGCTTTCAACAACGCAGCAAAAGTG
>JAVQJG010064464.1:0-31165 GCA_036024015.1 Craterocephalus amniculus | reverse complement strand
AATTAATCCAAAAAAACATTTTCTTTGTAATTATCAAATAATGATTTTCTGCACATTCTCTCAGTTTTTGCCGAATTGTCCAAATTTAATCAGATATTTCCTAAAGCTGTCATGTTTAGATAAATGGACATTTTAAAAACGATTTGGAATAAACTTTTAAACAAACTCCTACCGTCTGCGTCGAAATGTTTCCAAATGTCCAGGAACTGGGACGCGGTGACCTCGGCCAGGTGCAGGTGAGGAGGCTGCTGTGCTTTGTTGGCCATACTGATGCTCAGTGGATGCTGCTGCGGGTCCGACGCCAAGCAAAAAATCCGCTACTAACTTTTCAGTGTCTCTTGCTCCAAACACGCCCCACACTGTGGCCCCAGCGCGCCGCCCGCTGCTTTTTAACACCGGCGCGGGGGGGACGGCTCCGCTGCACCGCCGCTGGGGGCGCGCGGACACCGACAGCATCCTTCTGAGTCAGCGTATCTGTGCGTGTGTGTGTGTGCGTGCGTGTGAGTGAGTGAGTGAGTGAGTGAGTGAGTGAGTGAGTGAGTGAGTGAGTGAGTGAGTGAGTGAGTGAGTGAGTGAGTGAGTGAGTGAGTGTGCATACTGCCAAGCTTAAGGTTGTTGTGTGATAGGACGTCTTGGGCACTGCAGTAGTCGGATTGATTATGTTTATGCGCGCGCATGTATGTGTGCGCGAGAGATGCAGATGGATCAACTGATCCGTTGTTGCATCATTCTTCTTTACTGTACCCCCCCCCCACACACACACACACACTCTACCCCACGTGTAAGATGTGTTTGACCTAATGCACGTGCATGAAAGCGAGTTCTCATATTTCTGCGTGCACAAATGCGCGTGTTTAAGCCTTCCTGTTGTGTGTGTCCACAGCTCCGTGTGTGTGTGAAGCTTCACAGACTTAATTAGAACTCACACACTAATCACATTTCCCACACAGCCTCGAGCCAGCAGTGATTAGCCCACATAACAAATGTATATTATATATATGCCCACTCTTTTGTGCAGATGGGAGGGCAAAGACAGAGATTCATACTCACATAGTCATTTAAAGCAAGAGGTAATCATTTCCAAGATGAAGTCATGCAATAAGCAGGAGGGTAAGTGTCCCTGGAGGCTCCCTCCTGCTTTTGGGTGAAAGCTAACAAAAGACACTTTCTGCATTTGAGTTGAATCATGTTTTGACTGAAATGTTCTAATTAGAACTGCATGTTATTTGACTGGTCAACAAACCAATATAAAACCAAATTCGTACTATGATGTGTATTAGTTTGGTCATGTGCTTTCCTTATCATAAAATGTCAAAATGCTTGGTGGGACGGAAAATAAGTCAATTGTGAGAGCATTATGAGCTTACATTATTTGCTTGTCATGCCAGGAAAGCATGAAAAGCTCCAAAGGCTGCATGGACAATATCCACTTTTATGACAGACGAATCAAGCTCACCAAGGGGACTAGCTATGAAGAAAAATCAGATTTTGTGTGTTCAGGAAAATGTATGTCAGAACAAATCACAACTACTAGCACGTTTTAGCTCCAGAATATGAGTTTAACATGTCATACGTAGAATTAATGCTGCATACTGCAAGGACCATGTGGCGTTCTATATATGAACAAATACTTGTGCATGTGGTGTTGATGTTGGGTTGATTAGTGATGATTGCAACGTAGGAGTCCATGCTTGTAGGTTGTAGATCATGGAGAGAAGCAGGACTTCCTCTAAATGCACCTGTAATTAGCCCGTCTCTAGAACCAAAGTCACCAGGCTACGTGTACAAGTTCATCATTTATTCCACTCTCCAGCAGTCTTTTGTGATTTTGAATTTGATATTTGATACTGTGATCAAACTTGTTGTCAAATACACCACTCTGTGCCGTTACAGACACAGAGGAGCAGGGTTAACTGAGGCGATAAATGATGGGGGAATGCCAGGTAGTGTGAACTTGGTTTGTTATATGCTAGCCCTCAAGCTAGCAAGACTAGTTATATAGGATTAATGTACTTATGAGAGTTATTGATTTAACAGTGTGTAGTTTTATTTCAATGGTAGCTCCAAGCTACAGTATAGACTGTTCAGTTTACGCTGTCTGTATCTTCTGTCTGGTGTCATGAAACAAGTTTTAAGTTCTAACTGAAAATGTGATAAAATAATTTCAGTGATCTAGTAAAAAAATTGGCACTTCCACTCCAAATAATGCATCGTTGAACTTGACCTGTCACATTTTCCAGCTCCGCCCTGGTACGGTGCTGACAAGGAACTGGCAGCCGGCTGGTTTTGGAGCTGGCGTGTGAAAGTCAGCAGAGACGTCCATCCACTGATGCTGTTCCTCATACTTGTAAGAGTGACAGAACGGGGAAGTATCTGTCCGATGACAGAGAGCATGAGCACAGCTACACCACAGCAGCTGAGGAACAGCGTGCATCGTTGTGATATGACAAAAAAGAAAAAGACTGAGGGTGTAATGGTGTTTAGGAGTGTAAACTCAGCAGAGCTGTCCTGTTCTATTTCCTCAACTTCTCTTTGCACCCTGTAAGAATCAATGGAAGATCCTATATGCTCAGTTGGCATAGCGACAATAGATAGATCAACATTACATTACAGTCGGGGCATCACATCAGCCTGAGCGACTGTGGAGTAAAAACACACTCCAAGCATCTGAGTTCCCCTCCCACCCCTTCCGGAGCTGGCAGTCTGACATTTGCATCAACACGTATGTCTTTATTTCCCTGCTTTTGGATGTTCAGTTGACAGGTGTAAACATAAGAGACTAGCAGAGGTGTTGTTATTTTTTTTTTAACTCTTTGCTTCATTTGTATTAATGTTTCATTTCCTGAGTAGGCTGCACCGCTTCGTGCTGAATGAATTATGTAAGAGAACGTTGCTGGGCACGGTACAGCCATTTCCATTTCATCTCAATCTTACAGCGACTTCATCTATTTGAGGTGTGTTTAAAGTGAAAGATTGAGGGAGATACAGATTGTGTGTGGGTGTGTAGATGAGGTGTGTGTTTTGTTGGCAGGAGGGTGTTTGCCTTTATCTTCCTCTTCTCTGATCCTCGTTATCGTTGAAAGTGGAAGAATCTCCTTTTCACCTTGAACCAAGTTTCATATTGACTTATTTTGTGCTGTACACTCACACAAACACACACATTCATACCCAAACACAAATATGCGCACTCATCTGTGGCATAAAACACCAGGGTCCAGATGTCCTCTGCAGGTTCTTTTTTTAATTCAACAGCAGCAACATTTGGCATGAAAATTAATTGCTTTATTATGTTCTTCATTATGTAAGTGTACAAGGTTTTAACCCAAGACCTGGATACAGTAAGCATCAACTAAACATGAAAAAAAATAGTACAAACATGAGGAAGATAAACAGGAAATATCACCCTAGTAAGTTGTACATACAGTCTGGAAATTAAATCATTAGGAAAAAATAAACCAAACAAATGGAAATGAGGTGGAATGACCATTTAAGACTTCTTCTAGCATCTTGATGGCCTGACCGATACAAATGGCCAAAGAGGTGGACTGCTGATCCTGGATTTATCTGGCTTTTCCTAATTTAATGGATGAGTCGGCCAAGTGAATCTGGCAAATGGTTTAAGATCAGTGCAGAGCAGATGGAAAACTGCAGGTCCAGGCATTTTAACTCTCCACGATATTACAGTGTTGGGATCTGTTTGAGTCCAAGTAAAACACAAGCACATGCAGCGAAACCGACATACATCACAACTGTTTATCAAAAATGAACCTTAAGGCATTCGTGCCAAATCAAATCATTTGATTTTAGTTATGTATTAGATTACTATACATCTGTTAATCTGTAAAACAAGTGTTAATATTTGAGATTTAAAATCATCAATTTGTTACCACCCCTGTTCTTTTTTAATGTTTAAGAATAAATAAATAAGACATATATTCACACAATAATTAATTAATAAATTATTTTCTAATCTCAGTGGAATTCAAAAATGCCATCATTGATTAATATGAAAATAATAATTATTTTTGTGCAATTGTGATAGCTGAAACTATATTCTCTATTAATATATATCAGACATCAATATTTGTCTGTGATAATGCATTTCTTTCTTTAGGTTTTTTTTTTCTTTTTTTAATTCTGTATATCATGCTCAGTCCCTAGTTCCAATCCTAGTTTTCCACCTTGGCCTTACAGGTGCCCCTTTTCTCATGGGAGTCAGAAACCACCCTGCCATTCGGACCATTGCCTTTTCACTGATGCAGAAAGCACATGTGTCCCCTCTGTTACATATCTGGAAGTAGTGGTTATGTACCCTTCCAAATGCTGCCTAATATCCCTATTGACAGTAGATGCAAACACTTCCATGATACCTAAAAAGAAAGGGCCACTTTCCTTCTGCATCATTTTGAGATACTGCTAAACGTTAATGCCTGGGTGGAAACTGGGATTGGGCTGAAGTTGTTGGAGTCATGTTATAATTCAGCAGGGGGCTGAACGAAAACATGGCCAATATGACTTGAGCCCCAGAAGAGAAAGTGCCCATATCATGAGTTATGTGCCTGCAGGTGAGATAAAGAAGTAGGACCAAGGGGAATAACTGGGTTTAGGAAAACGTCTTCTCCCAAATACATTCCAAACATGTACATGATGCATTGATAAGGCTATTGTATAATTTATAGTACAGTCAGTACAGACAACAAAGCTCAGTGAGAGACAGATCTTAGAGTGATAATAAATGTTTTGGTGAGTCTGCATCAGAAAGGTTTGTGTTCATTAGCGTTAGTAGCACAAATTGACTATAAAATCTTCAAATTTTGTATTCATAACAAAGTTTTCATATGCTCTGTTATGCAGATTAAACCATAGCGGTCTAACATTTTCTCCGCTGAAAAAAGACACCGCTGGGAAGCCCAAAACCACCCTGCAGCACTGATGTGATGATAGAAATATATAGCCACCAATATATTCCTATCACTGGTATTGATCTGCGATGTGGAGTGTAGAAAATAGAATAATGGAATGGTATACTAACTCTGTACATAATGATTTTAGGTAATACCTGAATTAATAAATTAATTAAACCTTAATTAAAATTAAAACAAATTAAAACAAAACACAAAAGTTAGAGGTCACCATTAATATTTAGTTATGTTCATTAAGTGTCATTATGAACACCTATTCCTCACATTTCCAGACTTACAAAGTATTGACTTCCAATATTATTTAAGAGAATCCCATTTTAGCCTCACTCTAGCCGTCCAGCTCAACTTGCCACCTCGCAGTAGTGAGGTAGATGAGAACTGCAGTGTGCTAGTGTGTTTGTGGTCTATGACATCACAATTGAATGTGGTGGCAGGCAAAACCAATATAACCTGAAAACGAACTGATATTAAAAGGCAGATGTAACCACTAGTCCTCTGACATAAAGCATGAAAAAGTGCCCTAAAGTGCAATGCTATGGATATCTTCTGGTGTTATTAAATAAACTAAATCTTTCTTTTGATCATTGTGGTACAAGGCATTCTAAAAATGATTATCGAACCAAATATAGGCTGTACAGTTGTGGAAAAAAATATTTGACCATAATATTTTAATTGATATCATTTTAACACGTACCAATTATGCATAAAACCATGGAAAATGACTAGATATTAGCTTTTAAATTGCACGATTAAGAGTTTTTTTGTTATCATTATGTTTGTCCAAACAAATGAATCTTTAGATGTACCAGGCTTTTTAAAATGAACAAGAAAATAAGGATGAGCTGATTGTATATATGTGTCTGTCCCAAAAACGTTTTAAAATATCAAGACGATGACAGTGAATTGCTGAACTTTCGATTTTAAAACAGCAGCTCAGAAACCAATGGGTGATGTCATATTTTTCTCTCTCTCAAGTTGCACCAAAAATAGACTCCACAAAGAAATCTCTCTGTAAGGCAGCTGGAGAGGAGGTAGAGAAAAGTCAGTGGAACCCCCAAAAAGAACCTGGGACAACTTTTCTTTGTTTTAGTTAACACAATTTCTTGCTTAGGATAATAAAAAAATCAGTAAATTTTCAGAAAAAAATTGTGGTTTGATTTAAAATTTTCAACTTCTTCGCAGATTTTTATCTGAAAAAGCCATTTTTTCACTGTTTACCCAGCACAATGTAAACTGATGCTGAAGGCCGCTGTGCTGATTTTTGAACCTCTGACTCTTGATGAAACTGCAGAATATGACACCATTGGAGTGAAAACAGGCTTTAATATACAACCTGTCGGTCTGACAGTGAAAGGTACTTGAAATCTTCAACCAGGAAGACAGAAAAATATGGCTTTTGTGCTTCAAGTTTTTAAAAAATTCAAGCAGGTTATGTTTAGATAGATACAGTCTACAGTCTATAACAGCAATTTCATCAATTATGAGTGCCTCTAAGTTAATGATACTCACCACACATTTTACTATGTATGCTTTGTATCTTATAGCTCTGTAGCTACCACGGTACCTTATTGTTAAAATGACCTATCCCATCAACATGTGCGCATACTTTTTACCTTTTGTTCACAGCTAAGAGGTTATCCAATCATGAGCTAAATCACAGAAACCTTGTCATTTTCATAAAAAAACAGATATTAGATGCAGTTTCTAAAGCTTAGGGATGAGGTGACTGATAAGCGTCTGAAGGTCTTTGGCCCGTTGCTCGGTGGTCCTCAGCACTTCCTCGTGGTTTGCCTTCTCTATGCTCTCATAATCTGTCACAACCTTGTTGGTGATGAGGGACAAACCCAAGACACGGATGCCACAGTGACGAGCCACCACCACCTCTGGGACTGTGCTCATACCTAGACAGAAGACAAAGGTTGATATTCAGTTTTGTTTCATTGATTTATTCAATAGGATGTGAAGGACAGATGATGATTCAGAAAAAACAATACAGTTTCATATTTCATGTGTTAATCTGCTGTTAATTAGAGATTGATATTACATGATTTTCTGATCCGGGAGGTTAGGAGGCTTTTTGATCCTTTAAAAACTAAAAACTAAGAGAGGATATACTTTCTTATTTACAAGGTTCTGCATGGATGGATGCACACAGACTGACACTTAGCTGTGCATAGAAATTGATTTGTTTTTGTGTGCTTATATTGTCTTCTCTTTGTTTGCATATATTTATTCTTGGTGCATATTATATTATCGGTTGCTGGTATTATTATTTCTATATTACTGATGGCTTAGGGAAAGTCTTAAAATATAGTCGTGGAAAAATTTAAGACCATCTTGTTTTCTTCGGTTTCTTGTTCATAACTCCTGTGTGCATCATGGGATTAAAACAGACAGAAAAGAAAATACTGAATACGTAAAAAGACCGTAGGATTCCATCATATCGATGCAAAAACTTCAGTGATTTAGGTTATTAAAGAAAACCATGGAAAATGGCCAGATATAAGCTCTTAAATTAAACTCTTATGAGCTTTTTTTGTTGTTGTTATTATTATGTTTGTCCAGATAAATGTACCCTTAGTTTACAAGGCATTTAAAATGCAAAAGAAAATGAGAAAACAAGAGATGTCTAATAATTTTTTCCACTACTGTAAGTTCTCAGGGGCTACCCCTCCCAGCTCTTATTGTTTTGAGAGTATTATCAATGGTGCAAAATAAACTACACTAAAAATTAAACCAAGCTAAATTTGGCTCCAAAAATTGTTTTGACACTGTAGCTGAATTAAGTATGGGATAAAGCCTTAGCAGGTGTCCCTTTTCCCAACATGAGGAACAATTAAATGTGCACTGGAGGTTTGTGCACCAGGATTTCATTGCAAAGGAATCGCTTTCCACCAGTCCAGTAAATAGAGCGGTAGATATTACTGAACAAATGCAACTCAATGAGGTCAGACCCATCATTGCACAAGGCTGACAAACACTGAATGTCATCGGGCACTTTGTTTAAAACTGGCTGGATAACCAACCATATAATTGCCTACAAATCAATATCAACACCTTCACAAACGAATCATTGGCTGTGCTGCAGCAGTCCAGTAAAACAAACTGAAAAGCAAACACGCCTGATGATTGTTGATGTGCACCGAAACACAGAGCATAGTTATATGTTAAAAGCATTAGTTACCACCACCACCAGGTTAGCTGCTCTCATCTTCTGCAGTTTTCCATCTCGCTTCATGGCACCTTTCAATCCAAATATGGATGATAAGGCTTTGCTGATGACTGAAACTTGACTGGTAGAAATATTTTTAGGTAAGCAATCTTCAGTATTAAGTTGTGGAGTTGTTAAAAAGTTGACCAATATCACAAAAAGGAGGATAAATGATTCTGCTCACGAAACCATGATGACTTGTGGGAAAAAATGCTACGATATTTTCAGTGATATAGCACTTTAAATTACTTCCTCACTGGCTTAAAATCTGATGCCCAGTGACCAAGTGCATTTTCATTTACTCTAAAGTGGGAGTGTACTTGCTCAAGATGTAACAGCCTCATTTTATAGTCTACAGACAGATGGCACCAAACTATATTCATTGTTAGAAAAAAAATATTCCAAATTTTTCCCCAGAGAACCTTTTTATTTTGACATGTCCGCAGCAGCCCAATACAAATCACAAAGGCTTATCCGGCATATTAACAGTGGACAAGCAGACTCCCTGGAGCCACAAAGCAGGTGTGTGATGTAAGGAATTAATGAGCACCCTGCAGCTAATCAGAATCAAGTATTTATACTGATTGAATTGAATTGAATTTGCTTAAATGAATGTATGACAATCAGATGTTTTAAACTAATTGTCTCTAAAGCACAATTGGAAAATACCAATAAAGTTGAACTGAACTTAATTGGGGGAAAAAAGTTTTAGTATTAATGGATTGGAAGATAAATGTTACAAGTTTTGTGTCCTTTTTAAGTTACAGCTCACGGATTTAGAAGTGTCAGCTGTTTAAAACAGGGGTGTCAAACTCATTTTTTTCAGGGGGCCACATTTGGCGAAATCTGACCTAAAGTGGGCCGAAACTCTCACCTTGTTTAATGGTCTAAACTTTTAGAAAACACCATGAACAACCAAAACCAAAATCCAATTTCCTCACTATGAGCAAGCTGAATTTGCTTTAAAAAAAAGGAAGCAGTTTCCATAAAATCTTTCCTAAGTTACACATTTACATCTTAATTAATTTAAATATTTTTCATTATGTTAAATATATTTTGTATATATTGAATAAAACAATACAATTGGTCAATTTGATGATTTTTAAAATTTGGCATGTCTTATTTATACAACAACAACTTACTTGAGATACAACCTATGTCATATAATTTTGTACTACATTTTTCTTTTATATTTATTCATTTACATACAAACTTATTTTTATTTATTCACAAAAGTATTACAACTAACAGATTACAATGACTCTAAAACTATCACAAATTGTTTGATTACAGGTATCTAGAACTTAAAAAATTAAATATTTCACATTTTGATCGGAGTAACTTAGACCAAATTCATCCTGCAGGCCAGATCGAACCCTTTAGCGGGCCGGTTTTAGCCCCCGGCCTGTATGTTTGACATCCCTGGTTTAAAAGGTTAAAATATTAACAGATCTCATAGCTAAGTGTGAGGAAATACAAAGTATCCTTGAAAGAATGAGGTAAAAATCTCCCTCGGTCAATTTGCAAAGGCTTTTAAGATGGTCAACAACTTTACTGAGCTCATCAGTGAAGCTTCTGTGTCATAAGACATATACTTTTATCTGCACAACACAGTGAGTCTAACAACAAGTTAGTGAGGCTTTTCTCCTCTGTTTTAGCCACCGGTAGTTCCTGCAGTTTTTACACTGATTGGATGTGACTGGGCTGTACTAACCTACAGCATCTGCCCCGAGTGTCTGCAGGACTCTGCACTCTGCAATGGTCTCATATGTTGGTCCAGCCAGCATGCAGTAAATGCCCTCCTGCAGGAAGATGTTGCAGCCCTGCTCCTCTGCTGTCTGCTCGGCCAATTTTCTCAGCTCTTGGTCGTACGCATCAGACATGCAAGGGAAACGCACTCCAAACCTGCAGCAACATCATATGCATGAATGGGACTCACAGCATTGTAATAATAAAAATAATGGATCCGATTTTTATTGCGCTTTATTGCTGACGACTCTCAAAGCGCTCACATTGGATCCATTATTCACCCACTCCTCATTTATACTCAACGATGGTAAGCTACATGTGTTAGCCAATGTCTGCCGATGTTCATGACGTATTGTGTCCTACCTCTCATCATTGTGACCACAGAGAGGGTTTTGCCCAGCAAAGCCTGGCATGTTGATGTGGTCCTTAATGAGCATGATGTCTCCCACACTATAAGCACCATTGAGCCCTCCTGCTGCGTTTGTCACAATCAGAGTTTTCACGCCCAGCAGGAAGAAGACTCGCACTGGGTATGTCACCTGGAGAGGCAAAGATGATGTGCAGAAGAGACAAGTGTCATGCTTTTATTCTACTCACAGTAAAATATGTCAGTAACGTAGGAACAGATCCCATAAGAGTCTAATGTTTTATGTAACAGAATGTAGGTTTTGTTTTTTTAATTGAGGGCTTTTGTACGTGTCTGGGACAGTTTTGGCTCCGTGATAAGCTTTACAGAACAGTTGCTGGCCTATAAATGAAAGTTTTTCTCTTTCAATGAGGTAACATTTGTAAATTGTCTTTTTTAATTTCACATTTTTCAAGAGATTGAACTAAAGAGTATTGTTAGAGCAGAAATATGAGCTCTGGTATCTTGATAAGGTCATTGTTGTCACTTTGCAATGTTGTCCTGTTAGATTTGAGTTTTGCATATTAGAAGGGCAGTGGGATGCAACTTGAGTTCTGGCCTTTTGAGGGATAAAATGTAACACAGCAAGCTATGTATTAACAGGACTGTCAGTGGTTAAACTGTGGAGGAGAGATGTTAACGCTGAGTTGACCTTATTAAATTATTTGCCAAAAAGCTCACAGATGACCCTAAATGCCTGCATGAAGATTTCAGGAAGTAATCCACTGAGACCTGATGAAACATCACAGTATACTTGTTCACAGGGTGCCTCCAGGCTCAGGCTGATTTATACTTATTTCGTATAGGGTGACAAATAAGAAAACAGAATGTTATAAAACAGCATTAATATGAGATTATTACTTGCAAAGTCATGTTAGCCTTGTGATGGCTAAATGCTAACATCAGAATGCTACAAAATGCTATCAATGCCTTTCATTTACAATCAACATGTTCACAATTTGAAATGATAATGTTATAATAACATTTGCATAAACAATCAAGTATAGCCAATCCCAACTAATTTGATCATTTTGCAGGAATTTATGCTTTATTTAAGTGAAATTTATTGCAGAACAACTATTTTTTTGTATTTCATAAATTTTTTTCATGCTCACAATGGTGCCTGAACTTTAACAGTGATTACACCTTCATAGTGTATTTTATTGGTGCAATATGCCGTAAATCAATGCTATGAAATTATTTTGCAAGCAATAGATAACCAGGTAAAGAAACTTGGTTAACTATACTTTTTACAGGCTGTAAACTCTTAGATGGGGGAGGAAAAGGGTAACAAACATGTCATGTATGTGTAATAAAAGTGAACTAAAGCAGGAGTAAACAGTGACTGAAAAAAAATAAACTTAAAATAGAAATATAAGTCGTGTGGGCAGGAAACACTCTCTGACCTCTTGGCTGCTATAGGCATATCTGTAGCTCAACCTTTAAGCTCCTACAGACTATGTGGTGAGAATTTTCCCCCTTTAACACTGGATACAACTGTCTCCATTTCACAGAGTGCCATGAGATCACACTCCTGTATAGCCCACAGAAATATCTATATCCATGTATGCAAAAATAAAACTCTGTGACTGTGCTGAGCTTTTGCATTAGCCTTAGAATTAGCCTAGTATAGACACGACCATATTGTGAGTGAGAAATATATGCTGTTGACCAGCAAACTAATACCGCACCTAATGCGCTTGATTTATTCATAGAAATTGATTCTCATCTCAACAGATTTCATCCGTTTTGATTTTCTTTAACACAGAGGGGTATAATAACAACAACTTCCCAGGGAAGCACCCTGTCTGCTGAAAATTTAACTCAATCGGGGTGAGAGGAGTCAAAATATTTTGACTTTAGTTTATGTACCAAAGATGTTTTAAGATGTTTTAAGATGTTTTACAAAGTAAGGTTCAAAGTCCTACAGCAAACATGCGGGTTGTAATACAGCTGTCCTGCTCATACTTAATACATGAACCAATGACTGGCATAAAATCCAGGTTGATTTTATGATTTGGTGGTGTCATATGATCTTTCTGGGTGGGGATGCTACATCACAGATGATATAATAAAACCAGAGGTCAACGGCCAGTTCTGTGTCGGCACTATGGCACACCAAATGACCTCCTCATTGTCACACAAGCTGATCATTTAACAAAGTAAATCCTTAGCTAAAATAGTTATTCGTGGTCTGTTAAGTGATAATCAAAAGTCATTAAGGCATCAGTTTATGTGCAGACTAAGGATGTTGGAATCAAAGGGCAGTTTTCTCTGACAGGACACATCAGCCGTGTAGGAGAAAGTCCAGTTTGAGCCAATTAATTTTAAAAACAAAAACTTTTTGAAGCAGCTTTACTTTAGCTTTAGCAGCACTGGTTGGGGATTCTTTCCCCAAAGTCAGTATCTTTTTGAAAAGGACTTGTCACAAAATCAATGATGTTTCTTCAAAAGAAGCTCTCTCTGTGACAACATAACGAAGTTAGCTTTTCAACGCAGCCAGGGTTTAGAGATTAGGTCACACCTGCAGAGCCTGTGAATATTTCCTCAATGTGACTGACAAAGACAACGTTTAAACTGCCAGATATGGCTAAGTTAACCTGTGTTGTATGCCATTTGCATCAGCCGGGACTAAAAAGGGCAGAAATGAGTTGATGTGGGACAAGGCAAATTATATCAATGAAACACATGGATGTGTTTGTCCCTGCAGCTGGCAGAGTTCAAATACAGAGTAATTAAACTGTAAGTGTAATGTGCATCTTCTATAACAACAGAAAATACAGTAAAAATGGATTAATCACTTAATAAGATGTCTAGCAGTTTCTGATTAACAGTGTTATCTGATAGAATCAAAGCCAGATTTTAACGTAAAACACAATGTTTTTAGATAAATATCTAACTAAACATTAAATGAGCGACAAAAAACTACAACAAAGCAACAAAAAGTCCCAAACAAATGTATTCCTACCCTTCCATTAAAGAAAAGGTAAAATTCTTAACAGTAATTTAAATAACTGGAGACTAAAAGGAGCAATAATAAATATGAATTTGCTAAGTTGTAATATAACAAAATAAGAAATTGTTTTTTTATTTAATTTAAGTGAAAGTAATTATAAAAATAACAACAAAAACCCCAGACCTAGACCATTGAGAACTTTGCTGATGAGCAGTGGGTCAAAATACCTGTGGACAGGTGTAGAAGTCTGATCGAGAGTTACAGAAAACACCTGATCGCCTCAAAGGATGGTTCAACAAAATATTAGCTTATGATTTTTTGCTTATTTAAAAAAAAATATGTTGAACCACATTAAAAAACAATGTCATGATTTTCATTAAATTTTTATAATTATTACTTTTGTCAATTTCAGCTTGCTGTTTTTTTCCTTCTTTAACAGAAGGGTAGGAATAAATTTGTTTACGACTGTAACCAATTGAACACCAAAAAAGTCATTGTCATCTGTAATTTGTATTCAGTGTTAGAGAACAAACATTAGCATGTTAATCACCAAATTAAAAAGCTGAACTTAAACATTTTGCAAGCTCACATTTCGCTTCTTTCTGGTAACACAGCTTAGCATTAAAAAGCCTGGCGCAGCCAATAGCACTTACGTTAGTTTTTCATCCATTATGACCAGTTATTTGTCATTTATCATATCATAATTTGAGTTTTAAAAAAAGTTCCAAAAGTAGCATTTAATATTCCTTACACAGCATTTACCATGTGTATGTTGTAGCCCTCGTAGAAGTGGAAACGTCCTTTCATGCAGACACACTCAGAGCCCTGTAGTCTCCCAAACACCAGCTGACCTGCATGGCCCTGCACTGCACATGCACAATATGAACAGATACAAGCAAGCTTAGGTGCATTGTCAAAGCAGCAGTGGTTCATTTTACTTCAAAGTTTACAACTTTCAACATTTTTGCCTTTAAATATAAAAGAGAATCCTTCATCAGAGTTTCACACAAGTCTTTCAAGCAAACAGACCAAATTATTACCCTTGGTCATTTATTTTTCAAGGGAATTGTTCAGTTGGATCTGTTCAATCGTGAAGTTAAAAAGGAACATGGGTAGCTTCTTATTGACTAAAGGTCTCTGTCAGTTTAAATAATGTTTATGAGTCAATCAGTTTAAAACAGTGGTGTGAATAGCAGGGTCGCACTCCTAGCTCTTAAAAACGTGTTGGTTAAATAGGAAATGTTATACTGTAAGCTGCTGGGAAAATGTTTTGTGCATGATGAGATCATGTAGAGCTGATCGGGTTCAAATCAAGTGTTTTGTTGAACACTCAAAATTCTGCATTCAGCGTACTGTTATCCTGTAGGCGAAACATGGTTTCAGTATCATGATATCACTTTGCTTTCATTGAAACTAAAAGCAAGGTTATGCAACTTAAAGACACCTCACAAGTCAATCTGGTTTAAGAGCTTGTGTGAAACTATTGTGTTCATACTTATCCAGAAAATCAATATTTAAACACAAACTTTAAAGCTCCACTGTGTATACAGGAAACATCTTACCAGTGCTGGTGGGGAAACGTGGAATATCCTTATACTGGAACACATCCTTGTCTTCCAGCAGTTCAGCCAAACCGCCCAGACCTGATCCACAGATGATTGCTATTTTAGGACGCTGCTTAGTGTGGGCCAACAACCAGTCTGCTGTCTCCTTGTACTCTTCATAACTGTACCTGAAATTAAGAACATATTTAAAGGTATACAATGTAACTTTGGGCCACTGGGGGTCCTAATGGTGCGTTCTATTTGAATTCGGAATTTCTGAAGTTTCAACTGGAACGGCCTCTTGGAGTCAGGTTAGCGAATGGGAAGTCGGAGGATCACATTTATTTGCTCTCCTGAACAGTTTTTGTTGCATCAAATCAGCTCTATGTGTAGTATTGTTGGATATTGATGTACGGAGACACTGTCATGTAATTGACATTTTTCATGAACAATGATGCCGATGTCAGCTGTAATTAGATCCAAAACAGGCAAATAGTAGTGCGACTCTTCTCAAAGACACTTTTTTTGTTCAAAAACGTCTGTTTCCTTTTTGCGGCTGCTGTAAAACAGCAGTTGCTGCTCAGAAGCGCCGTTTCCAGTATTTTTTATAGTTGATTTGCTGGTTTAAAACAACAACTGCCCCTGAGCAATAGCTTTAATGTGGAAGCTGCCTTATCATTTTTCCGAGTTGTGAACTGGAACGCTTTCAACTTGGGCTTGATTTCATTCCCCTGTTCTGACTTCCCAGTACCCGGTTAAATAGAACACACCATAAGCCTGTAATTTCCCTCAAAATTAAACTTTTGACCCAAATATTAGAGTTTTAGGGCTGAATCTATAAAAAGGTTTTATGCGTGTCAAAATAGAAGTTATGAATGAATGATTATTAAATCTGAATAAATGTATTTTGTCTCTTTGCTTTTATGTCTTTATTCATTTCACTTTTTAAACTTTGATATGCACAGTGTGCTCCTAATCTGGAGGCTGAAGGAGCGCTCCAGCACTCAGCTCTGCCTCCTCTACTTCCTGTGCTCCTTTCCCATCTCAAATTTGCTCGGGACCCGCTGGTATTGGTGCCCCATCACCACCTGTACCCCAACATTGATCCCTCGTGCTGAGACATTACTGACCATTGAGAGTCTATCTAGAGTTCCAGTGATCAGCACTGTACCTTTTATTCCTTTTATTAAATGTCTTCTTTTATATTTATTTAAATATATATTTATTTGCCTTCATTATACTTTTTCATTTTTGTTATTTTTGTTTATATAAAAGAGAAACTCTTCTAACACCAACAAATTGCAGTCTAAGTGTTTCACAGGTTCCAGTTACACAGAATTTAGTATTATGGTGCAGATGACCACCGATGTGATGTCCTCGTGTGAGGATGCTAGGTGTCAGGAGTTAAAAGAAATGCAGGAGGATATTAGGTGACAGAAGAAGACATACTGTAAAACAGTTATCAACATGAGACTGGCTTTCATTGGTAGAGATCTCGGAGTAGTGGCAGCATAAAGTACGGATGTCGAATTAGCCATCATTAGGGGTGCCTCACTGACAGTCCACCAAAGTTCAGTAGTGTTTTAAAGATGTTAGCCATTTTGTCATGTTAATTTGACTTGACTTCCCTCAAGGTGCTGCACAACAATGTCTGAAAGTGTGTAACTCAGGTCATAAATCTGTCTGTAAAGCTATCGCCTTGTTAATGTTGCCTCAGTGCCTGCAGCTTTGTTATTAAGACAGAGTGACACTTCAGGCTGCAGACTTCACGTCACCAATCTGAGGAAGGAAAGAGCCTGATGACTTCAAACCCATTTTAGAGCTGTCATCTAGCATGACTGTTACATTTAACCAGGTTCTGCCTTTCCCACTTCCTCTGTGCCCAAACAAACTAACTCATAATGTATAAGGAAATATTCAGTCAGTGCTTTGGCACCTGCTCTGAGCAGTTGAATGAATGGTATAACTTTCCAAATCTGTATTTGATTGTAAGGTTTCACATGACAGGAAATAATCATTAAAGATATTTCCTGTTTGTTACCAGGGCTTAAATTTAGGTACGTACTGTACATGGTCTGATAAACTAGAACACATGAGACAAAATGCACAAAAAGTGTGTGAAAATAACTGAATAGTGTGTTTTTTTTCTCTGAATATATGCAACTTTAAACAATAACCCGCAAATGAAAGCCATATATCATTGTACACGTCTTGATGTTGGCATACTGCATTCCACTATCATATTGTAGGCTATACATTGCATTCCTGTGTGAAATGTATACAGTATTTCTTTGAACCAGATTATTTTTTGTCTTTATATCCTCTCTATTAAGTTTTTACATTTGCTGTGTTTCTGTGTGACACTGAGTAGCTGACTGCCTGAATTTCCTGCAGGGTTTAACAGTATAATGTAATCAAAAAATAATCTTGATTATCAGTGTAGGCGACTCGATATGTCTGTTTTTATGTTGTTTGTGTTATATGTACTCGTGTTTGTAATAAAAATTATCTTAGAAAAGCAGTTATTCATTTGCATATATTTGTGAGGGTTATAACACTGGTTCCCAAACTTTTTGACCCACAATCCCAAGATGACATGGTGTCCGTCTCCCTTCCACAGTGACAATCATTAACTATATATCAGACGGGTTGTCCTGCAGGATCCTCGAAATATAAGGATTGAAAACGGTCTGTTTTCATAAATAAGGAAGATTAATGTGGATTTGTGCAAAAATGTGTTCAAGAATTAATGTCTTAAATTTATGGTTAATGCCTCTTGGTTTATGGTTTAATTTTGACAGCAAAAAAAAAAGATCCCACATTTATTTGATAAATACAGGTTAAATAATTTTCACAACTGTATGGCTACCCCCTGATATGATCTCGCAACCCACATGTGGGTCCTGACCCACAGTTTGGGAACCACTGGTTTATAAGGTCAATTCCAAACTATTTGGAGTCCATCATTAAACAGTGAGAAGGATCAATCATGTGTAAAACTTTCCACAGCTTCCCATTGTCCCATGCCTGCACGTTTATTGCAACCCAAGCTGACAAATGTGCTGAACAATAAAACTACACATTAAACAATAAAATCAGGTATAGAACCATAACGAAAAGCAAAAGCAAGCAGTAAAAATGTCAAGCTCGACTATGTCTAAAAGCAAGTAAAGACGTGGGTCTTAAGCAGGGACTCAAAACCAGAAACAGACTGGGCAACTTTAACGTCGAGTAGCAACTCTTCCACCACTTCGGAGATGCAACAGAGAAAGCTCTGTCACCCATGTGTGTGTGCAAACGATCGGTTTCCTCAGAAAAAAAGTCTTTTTTTAATCAAATGCCTTGTATGGACACAGTGATTGTAAATTGGACTAATGACAATGTGATTTATCATAATGAAATGGTTATAATTATAATATGTTTAAAGTGCCGTGGGATGACTTTGCTTTGAATTGTTGCTGCGTAAATAAAGATTAGGGTCAGACAAAATAATGCTCTGTTAGGGCTCCAGTTAGCATGTTAAATATTAAAAGTTCAGGACGGTATAATTAGACAAAGACTGAAAGAGTATAGCTTGTTTGGAAAGGCTGCAGGAGAAAGCTTCTTCTATCTAAAAAGAACATGGGGCTATGCAAAATAACATCTGAAGAAATCATACTTTAAAAAAATTATCATTTGGATCAGTGGTTCTCAATCTTCTTTAGCGATGATCCTCCCAGAATAATCAGATTGTTTATTTTGAATAAATAATGGAATGGAGTAATATCTCATGGTGTTTGGCCTACCTCATTTTAAAAGCAGATAATTACTTTTGATTATGTCCTGATCCATCAACTCTCCAAGTAAAAACTTTGTGTTCGACGCAGCTGTATTTCCACAAGTGGTAATAACAGTGTTGCCTACAAACGCCACACAGACACTTTCACCTCATTGGTGCCATTGCTGGGAATGAATGCCAGGAATTTAGATAATTTTTGAACAGCTTTTTATAAAATCAGTGATGTATAAACCTATAAAAACATCAGCAGGAACATCAGCAGTCATGTGCAACACGCAGTTAACTATAAACACCTCCATAAAAATGAATGAAGGAGAATGTAAAACTATACATTAAGGGACTAAATTTAACCGTTCAATCAAGCAGATTTATTCCACTTTTTACTTTTTCTCCCTCCATGATTATTTTTATTCTTAATCTTTGGATTTTATTGATCTCCACTGATATGTATATGCATAACGTGCGTTAGATGCACAATAGTCTTATGCTGTGTTATGTAACCACCGTATGGAGGAAGCGAGCGCGTGAGGTTTCTCGCGGGGGCAGCTAGCTGCTCGCGGAGCTGTCCGTGGTGCTGTGGAAACCAAGTTTTTAAGCGCCCGGAGCGCACAGCGGAGCGGAATGGCCTCCTGGATGCTTGCCACATATTTTTGGCAGACGTACCTACTCTAACCAGCCGGAAAAACAAGACCGTTTGACCAGACCGGCCTACAGCAAAGCTCAATGGTCATGACTCAGAAACACACAAGACTAGCCTGTTAAGTGAGTTGCCAATGACGCAAGGAATCTAATTAAAGGGAAAGGCAGGTAGCATTTTTGTTGTGAGATACCACCTGTAACCAGCACGACAAGCTGACGTCAGAGACGAAGGAAAGTCCTCATAGGCTGCTAATAATCCTTATTATAACCCGTCCTATCTTCATTGTCTAGCGTCTAAAACAGATTTAAATTTATATTAAGCAAATGTCACAATTTGCCTTTACGCACTACATATTATACCAAGCAAAACGTCAACTGTGACGCTCTCTTCACATCCCCGAGACACCTCTCTACCAAAATGCAGGTTTATCAGTCTTACCTGCACTGAACGGAGGACGAGGCGGCCGTTTCCATATCGGATGGTGATCTGCTTACACGGCGTTGTTTATGTGGTTTTTGACAGGTCCTTCCCGCACGGAGTTCACAGTGGTTCCTAAGCGGATGATGGACGTTATGCTGAGGCAGACGGAGCAGCGTAGGTCATTCTACGCGCTGACGTCACGCCACATAGGGTGAAGGGGCGGGTTTTACGCAGACTGCCGGTCTCTTTGAAGAATGCTAAATCCAATTTTCTACCAGGCTGGGCAACTCACCGATCCGTTCACTGGAAGAGACAGGTCTGGGAACCGAGAGGGGCTAAAAGTGCGTGGAAAACAGAGGGAAACTCAGGGAATGAATATTTCCTGTATGAGAAACCAGCAGCCAAAGATGCTCATGGCGCATTCAGAAATAGTCTAAATTCCACAATAAAGTCACCGGGTTTACTTAAATACAAAAATCCCAGAGAACTTTGCCTGTATACCTATGAGTCGCATCCCTCCCCCCGTTTTTCTGTCTCTCACAGCCTACAATACAAGTGCTGACTCATGAGGGACGATAATGAAAACACAAAAAGGACAGACAAAACGAATGTAAAGGTGACACGAGATAGCCTAAATAACTTTAGTATCAACGCCGAAATGAAACAGCAATTGTAATTGTAAATCTTTCATTTTTGAAAATAAATAAATAAAATAAAGTTTCAGATAAAAGCTTATCCAGCTGTTGTAGTTGTTTGCTATTTCATTCACCTGAAATTCTGAAAAAATAACCCAGCAATAATCTGATTAATGTGCTTCATGATTGTTCTTAAGCCTGTCTGTATTAATTAGGATAAGAGTATCTCCAATCCAAAACCCGATGTAGTAATTAAAAGCATCATATAGTGGTTTAAGGATCAATGGATTTGTTTATTTGAGGATCAAACTGGAAAATTCTGCCTTGTCATTGTTTTCACTGGGCATTCAAATCTCCTTTGTAGTTCCACTTGGCCTCAAGAGGACCCTCTTGAACTCTCACTCACATAACTGGTTGATGTTTTGAGTCAGTGCCTGCCTTTGTCATTTGGTAAAAGAGAGCATGAAGTGAAGTATGCAATTTATGCTGATACCTGACAAATGTAATAGTCTGATAAAAGTTAAGTTGTATAATTCGCTTTTGAGTCATCATGTTTATTAACTGGTTATGTAGTGTTTGTAATAGCTCAGTTACTTTCAGTAAAACAGGGCAAGTCAAAATTCTTGATTCAAGTTTTGAAACTGTTAAATTTGTAAGTCCTGAGATACTTAAGAGGAACAAAAGGGTGACGTTATAATCTGTTAAGTACCTCTGCAACACTAAAAAATGTGAAGAGTCTGGCCCAGTCAAAGTTTTGTTTCACATTTTCCATCCAAAGTCATAGAAACATTAGTGCTGGTATGATAAAATTGTTTTGAGGAGATGCAGTGTCTTACAGTATGTAGGCTATAGTAGGCTACTCTATATTATAAAGATGTACCATTAGGCTAACTATAAGCAGAACCTGATCATGATCTGCTTGATAAGTAGCTTCAGTAACTATATAAATAAAGAAATAAACCAAAATACTGAATAGAATAATTCAATAGCATACATGATTTCTAATTCTCATTCATATTCTTGTTGAAATTCTTATTCTTATCATTTAATGCAAATATTTAGTGCATATATATATACACACATATATATATACACATATATACATATAATAATGAACATCTACATCTGGCTTTACACTGCTGTGACTAACACTGCTGTCTATGTAGTTTTTAATATGTAAAGCACGAGTTGCTCTGGCCTGAAAGGTGCTTTATAAATAAAATTTATTTGAATATGAAAGTGAATTTATCATTCACTACAGTTTCTTTGCACATGACGTGTGACCACTACCAGATAAACGTCACAGTATTTGATTATCTGATCTGTAAACACTATCCTACTGTATACAGTATGTTTCTCTTTACATAAATGAATGAGCCGGCGGGAGCCGCACACCAGTTTCACATGGGCCAAACACACAAACTTGCGCATGGGGCTGGTAAACAAGTGGAGACGGGTTTGGATCAGACCAAGTTTAGTGTGGTGTCCCTTTTTGTTACGTTTTTAAAATGTTGTAAGTGATGCCAATGCTTTTTCAACACATACATATATTATAAAACTCAGAAATGATCCAGGACTTCTTTGAAAGCATCCCAGGCCCCCAAGCCACCCCCACTATGCCTGGGCTACATGACCGAGGTACATAAAACGTAAACTTCCCTTTGGAATTCAAGGCATCCACAAATAAAACACTTGCTAGCCGCGTTTATTTGAAAACTTTGCATAAAAGAGTTAAACCCTTCATTTTAAACGGTCCACTGATTTTACTTTTTTCGTTTTCAAGCGTTGCAGCTATTAGCCAATCAGAAAGCAGTTTATTGGTGTCTCGCGGAGCAGTTGTCATGACTACAAGGCACAACGAAATGGATCTGGAAGTTTGTAAGCGCTTCGTGACAAGTTTAAAAACACATTGGTAAGGCTTTAAGAGCAATATATATATTTTTTAAAACAAAAGACAAATTGAATTTAATTGATTTTATTGTTGCCTTTTATTTCGCGTTTGCTTTTGAGGAAAGCAACGAAGAGTTAGGTTACAATTTAACTGGACGTTTTCAAACTTCGACAAGAAGTATTTTAGTAGCCTGTTGTCGCTGTACTGTCCGTTCATTAGTTCTGCTGCAGGTTGAAACCGAATATTGAACTAATACAAACTAAAACTTTAATCCCGAAGACATGAAGTAGACCTACGTTTATGTGGTGAATGACTAGCGTAAAGTAATTTGCTATGCAAACGGAAATAAACCGTCAAATTCTGTCCAAGCCCGTTAATCACCCAGGTGCGAGTCAGGTGTGTTGAGTTAGGAAATCTGAAACTTGCACGACTGCAGCCCTCCAGGACAAGAACTGCATTCTCCTGACTATATCAAAATGTGTTTATTTGGGTGTTCCTAAAGGAATATTACAATAAAATAAATAAATAAATGCAAAAAAGACAGAAAAAAGTAGGCTAAATGTAAACATCTCATTACTCCCTCTCCCTGCCAGTATTAAAGTAAATGTACCTATTCTCAACTTGTCCTCAGTTTATTTCAGAAAATTATTTAGCATTTCTTAATCTTAACATTGAAATTTAAACAATTGCTACTCTGAGTGGATTTGGATGAAACAGATAATCATCTGGACAATTCAGCCAACAATAGTTCCTGTATTGTACAGTAATGTTAATTTTATACTACGTCTTGCTGATTATAATTACAAGGAAAGACTTAGAAAGTAAGTTAAGACAAGATGGCATTTACACAGATTTTCTATCCAGGTTGAAAATAAAACATTCACCTAACTTTTACTCCTATATTTTCACAATTTGTTTCTGTGTATTCTCTTTGCAGGTAGTTTTTCTACAAAACGTTTTCAGAATGCGAGCCAGTCAGGTTCACAAGACTGCTCTGCTTTGCAGAAATAAGCTTGTTGTAAAGGAGAAAGAACACCGAAAGGTTAGTCACTGTTTTCGCATTTCGTCTGAGATGTACATTTATTTTACCACTGCTGATTGACCTTAGTGAACGGTTAAAACAATGTGACAGCTGGAATAGTTTTATATAAAGTATTCTGCAGATGTTGGAACCAGGTTTTCCTCATTTTGGACATTGTCCCATGCTTTTTAAATACCTTCTTCAAATGACAGATTGCCCTCATAATTACCTTGGCTTCTTCTGGGGAACAAAAATCAATATCTTAGCAGTGTTTGGTTGCAGTGACCTCAACTCAGCAATTTTTCGTTTGTGCTATCTCCTTCTCCAACTACAGTTCTCTCAGATCACTAAACTACAGTTGATTGTGAGGGTACTTGTATGGGTATTATACATAATTGTAAGCTGTAAAAAACATTTTGTACATAACTTCGGATACTTGCAAATGTACATTCAAATGCATACACAAGTAAAGTATATACAATAGCTGTGGTAATTATATACTTTAAGTGTAAAAATCTCTTTAATATTGCCAGTAATTCAGAGGACTTTTCTCAATTAATCAAGTGTGACTACATCTACTGAATAATAATATACAAGTGCCCTCTTATAGGACAAATACTCAAACAGATTTCATGTCTCTAAATAACATACATGTGAATATAGACATAACTGGCAGCTTTTAAATATTGCACATGTACTGTAGTTGTCCTCGCTACATTATTAAATCAGATTTTAAAGTAAAATCTTTCTTGACCTGTTCTTGGAACAGACTAAGTGCAGTTAGATGTTCCTTTTTCTCTCGTACACTGATAAGAAGGTGTCAGTAGATGTTGCATTGTGTATATTAACGATGAAGTCCTGCTTTATGGGTCCTCACTAAAACAGGAAAGTCTCACATTTCCCTGAATAGATCAAATCAGCTCATATACTGTACATATGTCCCTAATGGTGCTGTCTTTGCATATGTGTCATAGCAGTAAACTGTCAAGCTCTGACCTGACTGCATTCAGCTCTTGTATCTTTAGATCATTTCAGTCATCCGTGGTGATGGTCTGTGCCACATCATTACTGTTTAAGACGGAAAGACAGAGAAGGAGATGTTGGTGCATAAAGATCTGTGTGTTGCTTTTTGGTTTCAGATGACCCCATCAGTTTTCACCCAGGAGATGCTGCAGTCCACAGAGGAGCGTTTCAGTAATACCATCGAGGTGCACCCGCCCCGCATTCTGGAGCAACTCCACACAAGCAGCACTGCAAATCATAAAGTAAAAGCTTTTATGCGTTGTTTACCTCTACTGTTGGGAACACTAGTTTACGATTGTTTTGTGGTGGTCAGAGACACCTTTATTGTGAATTGGCAGCCACATTTCTGTCAGTCTGCCACAGGGCTAATCTAGTTACACATGTAGACTACCACCACCAGAGTGCAACTGTATAGTAAATGAATTGTAGGTTTTAGAGGATTCAGTGTGGACTCAATAATAATCCATTATGATGGTTCTAAAATGTAAAGCTTGGGCTAAAAGATACAGTAGTAGTAAAATATGACTGAAAATGGTAGCAGTGAAAACAGTCAAAAGTTTGCCGAGAGCCTGCTGTAGAAGTTACTGTCATCTGGCCCAGGTGCTGACTTTGAAGTTTAAATGTATTTAGACTTTATATGTGATTGACATCAGTTGTGACTCTGTTTATATATTCTATGTCTACACTTCTCCTGACACACTATATATATACACACACTATATATATATATATATATATATATATATATATATATATACACAAATGATTATATCTCAGTATAGAATTACAGAATGCAATAGGTTTCTCATTATTTTAATCTTTTATCTCTTGAATGCAGATCATGTGCTTCTGCTAAGGGCATCTTTACCGTACCAAAGCTGATTCCTCTCGAGTCAGCAAGTACTGTTTGATGGGCAGAGGGCAAACAATGTGACTCAATGCTCATTACGTTTAGGGACAAAATGTAAAAGGAGGCTTGCGTCAGAAATGCCATCAAAAGTTCATGAAATGTCTTTGAAGTTAAGAAATGCCTCCTCATCACATTTAATAGGAATAATTTTTGCATCTCATCTTGTGCACTTTTCTTTTGTTGACTTCTTGAATATGCAAATGTAAAAGTGACCAAACTCTGGTCCAAGTGACCTCAGGAGGTAAGTGGGAACATCTCTACCTGGAATTATCTCAATCCTTAGGGCCATAATATAAAGTATGTAATAATGTAAGATATCGTTCATTCATTTTCTCTACAACTTTGTCCAGTTCAGGGTCGTGGGGAAGCTGGAGCTTATCTCAGCAATTGTCAGGCAGGATACACACCGTACAGCTTGCCAGTCTATTGCAGGGCCAAGAAAGATAGACAGAAAACCATTCACACACAAACTAAAGGCGGAATTTAGAGTGACCAGTTAACCCAACATGCATGCCTGAGTACTATGGCTGGACGATTATTGAAAAAATGATAATCACGATTATTTTGATTGATATTGAAATCACAATTGTTATACAGTGTTATTCGTTGATTTAAAAAACAGTGTTTATTGAACCACCAAAACTCGAACTCATATATAACCTATTTTTAAAAAACCTCTCGAAATAAATTAGGAAAAAATAAAGGAGTCAAATAGTAATATATTAAAATGATAATAGGAATAAAAAAATGATTAGGCAGTCTGTATGCGTTCCTATTCTATACTCCATGCAGCTTGCCTCCTATTACTGCACCAGTCTGTCCACTTCAGGATTTTTCTGGCTTCAGTGATGAACGAAAAACATAGTAATATGTAAAAACAATAAATAAAAATGAATAACCACAATCTACATGCACTCCTGCAAAACTTACAACATGCAAAAGACGACTAATGACAGCCAAAAACAAAACCCAAAGTACTCTTTAAAGTTCTTAAAAGGCATGAATGTTTTTTCTTTGATTACAGTGTTTTTAAGATTGTGAAAGGCAAAATGTAATTCAAGATCAAAATTTGATTAATTGTCCAGCCCTACTGAGTACCCAATGAGAACATGCAAGCTCCACACAAAAAAGCCACTGTTTCAAACCAGCGACCTTCTTGCTGTGAGGCTGGGGTGCGATCCACCACATCACTGTGCAGCCCGAGCTATAAAAATAAATAAATAAATAAGCTATCAAAATTAATTTTGGATAGCTGCAAAGAAAATTGCATCCTACTGTATATAGGTATGTTACAAAATCTAAAACATAAAATAACATAAAAAGATGTTACAAACATACCTTTTGTATCTTCTGAGTATCAAACAAGCAGTTACTTTGCATTTCATAATTATTACAAACATAAGATTAAAAACATGAACGTATGTGTGTGTGTGTTTGTGTTTCATCAGTTGTCATCTGTGCAAATGGACCAGCCACTTTTTCAGCCCTACCCATCTGAGCTGATCTTCCAGAACTTCCTTCCCTCACAGACCTACAAATTACCTCTGCTTCTTCTCAACAATGACAAGGTGTGTTCATTAATAAGAGTAATTAATAATATGAATTTCAATCAAAGTTTATTATGGAACAGTAGATAATAACACACCAGTTTTCACACCACTGTAGCATAAAAAAAGAAAAATGAATCAGTCATATCTATGATTCATGTTTTGTGGGTTATGCATAAAGAGTGGTGAATGATTGAAAAAAGTTGTAGTAGATAGGAATCTGTACAAGGCACTATTCAGCAGTAATGAATAAATCATGACTTGTAAGTCGTTGTGGCACGGCACCACGTTTGTTGCCATGCTGTTTGACATTTTCTGTTTCTATTTATTTTCGTTTAAGGTTTCACAGCACGTGAAGTTGGAGCAGCAGGATTCAGAGCAGTTTCATGTAGTGGGTCCTGAGGATGTCATGAACAAAGTGGCACCAGGAATGTTTTCCACTTACACAGTCATTTTCACACCGCAAGAGAACAAGGTACAAAAATATGCACACACAAAGTTGGATTGCATAACAAACAATCATAATTATGTGATTCTTTGGGGATGACCTAAAATGCAGATGATGAGATTTTTTTCCTGTCATGATATTTGTTTACCGAATCCTATGTAATAAAGTAGTTAAATACAGAGGTGCTCATACGTAGTGCACAGATGCTCATCACTGCCTGCTTTAGTGCAATTCATAAAATAGTTAATCTTATGAGTTGTCGAGTGCAGCACAAATCTCCCAACAGGAAAAACCAATAAAGACCAACAAAGAAAAACTAAATAACTAACCTCCTTTGGCCTCTGTCTGAAGGGTTCGGTCATCTTCTAAAATGTTAAAGTTAGCAATTAAAAGTGTTTTTTGATGAGTTCCTGATGACAGGTTGGCCATGCTACTGACTTACTGGTTATGAGCCATTGTTTTAGAACATGGGCAAAATGTCAAAATGGCTCCATTAGTAATTACTTTGGTGCTCCTCCACCTCCAAAGAAATGCAGACTGATTCCGAACTGCAACATAAGGGTGTATACTCAGAAAAATGGTTGCATATGATCAGCTGGCTTCAAATAAATTATTAATGCACAGAAATGAGGTGCAGAATACGGTGTTTAGTCATCCAGTTTTTGATAAGCATGCAGAGAGCACCAGAAAGTAATTCAAGGAAGCAGTTTTCTGAGCTTGAAACAGTCATGTTATTAGAAAGTTACATTGCTTTATCAACCCACTCTTTAACTTTGCAACATTAAAACTGTGCATTCCACACTCGTTCGATGCCACAGTGACATGTTATGTGATGTTGCAGCTGAGGTACCCTTTACATCACATGTTCACTAATAGAGGACATTAGCAGAGGAAGAGAGAAAAAGAAAGCGAGAAGGAGACAAAGCAAGAGATAAGACAATGTCAGAATAAGACTGTGTTTTGCTGGAGAAAGCGCACGCTGCAGGCAGTGGAGGAGGAATATGATGCTGGATTAGTCGTAAATAGGGGGCACATCACTGAGAACATCTAATTAAGTTCTGCAGAGCATCTTCAAAGATCAGACATTGTGTTGTGCTGCTTCTCATCATTTTCAGTTGAAATTGAAGTACATGTTACATTATACACGCCTCCTTTTATTTTGTTACGCCTGTAAGGTGGGATAAGAGAAAAATGTATTAAAAACTTTGAGTACCAAGCCTTAACCCTAGGCTCTCACTTGAGAAGAAGACAAAACATTTTATGTGCACCTACAGTAGTTAAATAATGATTTTATTACCGACTCTCAATTTGATTGTATTACCCCCCCCCCCCCCCACAAAGTATTGGGTGGCTTATGGATTTACAGTTTTTCATGTGTATAATTCACATTCATGGGGGTTCAAATATAATTTGCCTCCAAAAGTGCTTCACAGAAAGTTGAGGGACAGCAGTGAGACTGATTTTAGCTGTTACTTAATGGTTCAGCTGTTTCTGCATACAGTCCCTGAGCCAGAAGCTATGACTATTGAATCTTGTTAAAACATGATAATGGCTGCTTTTTTAAAAGTGCACATGTTTCTTTAGAAACTCAATTTAAAATCATTTGTCTTTTTTGTTTTGCCCAGAAGAGCAAACTGTTTTATGAGTTTGGCTGTTTGCAACCCTTTTTAAGGAATATTTTTTCCCCTCAGGACTACAACCATAGACTGGTTTGTGTGACAGACAGGGAGCGGTTTGAGATCCCCATCCACGCCATCGGACCACGTGCTATTCTTGACTTCCGGGATAAGATCTCTCTACCTGTCTGTGCAGTGAAATCTTCCACACAGAAAACTCACCTTGTCCGCAACATAGGGAACAGAAAGGCAAAGTTCAAGTTACATACAGAAAGGTCAGGATGCGGTGATGCCTACTGTTATTTTCAACACACAGCAGCAGGAAGTAGGCTATTAGTACCAACTGTTAAAGAACTGCAGTTTGACTACCTAATCAAAAGTGTAAGAGATTAAAGTTCTAACTTAAACACTGGGTCTCTTCTGCCACTTTCTTAAATAAAAATGTCTATTCCAGGCCTTTCTCTGTGTCGCCATCCTCTGGGACCCTTGATGTAGGTGAGAGCATGCAGGTGACTGTGGAGTTCCACCCCATTAGTATCGGAGACCATCAACGAGACCTGCTTTTACACTATCACACAGGTGAGATCAATTCAAGTCAGTGTTTCTTCATTTTTTTCCATGTTCTATATTTTTACATATTGGCATCTGTGGGAATTCTTCCACCTTTGATGAAATCTTACAAGTGTTAGCTTTATTTTTTTTTCTTTTACCAAAATGCTTTTCGCAGATCTTTTCAGATATATCAGACCATTGGGACTTTGGAGGTTTAGCATTGTTTCACAGATTTAGTTCATTAGAATATTTTATATTAAAACTGAATGTTCAAAGTGGTATTATGACAAAAACTTTTTTTGTTGTATTTAATATATACCTTGTCTCGTCACTTGTGATTAGATTTTCTGTCTGCAGCAATGTTGAGTCTGATAAAAAGGCCCTTCTTGTTAAGAAAACCGATGCAATATCAGTCATATGGACCTGGCAGAGAACTGAATGAAAATGTGTCCCACAAAGACAAAAGCTGTATGGACGTCCAGTACACACTTTTAAGTAGCAGTTGCTGTAGTGCTCGGTATGCTGTCTGCATCACCCATTGTTTGGCAAAACCAAGCAGAAGGATATTCCCATCTTTAAATAGGAAGTCCTTGCTTGGATCATACGACTAAGTTTTTTCGTATATGGATATATTTTACTTTAAAATAATATGATTAAGTTAAGTGGAAGCTAGATTTTAAATGCCTGTTATGAAGAGGTGTGGTCTTAGGTTTTTTTTATGTATGTACTTTTTGTATATTTCTTTTCTCTGTGAGCCTGAGGTAAGGGCTCATCATATAAAATAGAGCAATCTTCATTATGACGAATTGGGTTTTGGGGATTACATGAAGAATCCTGTCTATACCTTTCACAAATGGGAGAGGTCCCATGATGAGGCTAAGGGTTTTGAGATGGGCAGCTTGCAGCGAGCTCCCCTCATGAAACAAACCACAAGTGGGTGTTGTCCCACCATTTGTGTCCGTTCAGACACATTGTGGGGGTTAAAAATGTTCCCAATGCCTGAGACAAGTCTCTGTGTGCTGGTAGAAGCCAGGCCTCCTCCTTTAGGAGCTGGGTTATCTCCCGTAACCAGCGTTTTGATGGCCAGTGGGGTGCGATGGGAATCATAAGCCCTTTGTTCTTACCCTGGCATTCGTGAGTTGGGCATTGTTGGTGGGAATGCATACAAAATAACATGAGGCCACTAATGGTTGAGGGCATCCACACTGGGCATTCTCCCGATTTGCAAAAGGGTCCACCAAAATGTTGCTAGATTAGATCTTGAATGGAAGTCATACTGGCTACAGTGAGGGGTTACGTGGATCGCCCCTTTCTCCAACAACAAAGAAATTACCTTCAGTAGAAAGCAAGCAGCTTGCTCTTCAGCCTGTGACTGAATCACCCTGAAAAAGCATGGAGGGGATATGGTGAATTACAGCTTGTGTCTTCTTCTTATTGTCTTAAGATAAGCAGAAGAATAAGTAATTCTTTACAAAGGCAAAAGAGCTGTGTGAGTGCTTTCTAATGTAAGGCTGTAAACCAGGGATACTCAACTCGATAGGGCTGAGGGCCAGATGTAGAAAATGAGAACTGGTCGGGGGCCAGTTTATAAACTAAATTCATCATATAAAATCAGTAAACTTTGAAAAAGGCTGACAGCTTGTTCTCATATTTGGATGCTTTTTATTAGCTCCATTGCAATTTAGCTATATTTATTCTGAACCATCTTTGATAGTATAGCAATAACCCCTTTTTAAACCATGCATACAAACATTGCATAAATTAATAAACTATTAAGTTTTTCAAAAAATAAAATGAAAATATTTAATTTCATTCTTTTAATGTGCGAGATGTACAAAATGTTAGGATTCAAATAACAATAGCATGCTGCACAGTGCAAACCAACAAATATTGGAA
>JAVQJG010064456.1:0-13153 GCA_036024015.1 Craterocephalus amniculus | reverse complement strand
TTCACTCTGAAAGTCTGGGTTTTGAATCTTCATACAGGATGACACTTTTTCACCAAAAATCAGCTCCGGTGAGCCGGGTGAATATCCGTGAGGGAGCTTTGAATTTGGTTAAGTGGACAAAAATGTCCAGGGGGCATACGAGGGTTAAAGGCTATTTTCTGTAAGGATTTTGTGTGATATTACGTTGTAATCAGGAGTTTGACTCTGATAGCGACATGGACAATTACATTTTCAATCTTTTTTTAAAATTTCAAAACTGTGACAACCCTGTCCTCTCCCTATCAGCTACTGCACATCTGCTCATCATCATTAGTAAAAGTAATGGAAAGACTTTCCTCTGACAGCTTGATAGATACATCCTGCATCCAAGTCTGCAGCTGGATAAACGTGCTACTTCCTGGATATCTTTTCGGTTGCCTTGCAACTGCCACTGAACATGGACATTATTTACGAGTGTGTGCCCTTCCCCTGTGTATAGAACATCCTACATGAAATCTGCATGAGGACACAAGCAAAATGTTGCTCTAAAATGCTGCTGAACAGCTTTCAGTTACTTTGTAAGGTTAAATTTCCCTCTAATATTTACGTTTAGTGCAACTATACACAGTATTTTTTTTTAACTTGAAAACGTATTTCTAAGATGACATTTCAAACAATAGATAAATCTATGTACTCTAATCTATATCTAATGAAATACAAAGTTGTGAAAGAAGTAAACAGCTTGTTCAACTTATGCCATCTTACATAAAGCAGTGTGCTGTCAGGGTCACAGCTCAGACTTCTGTGTCTGTTCTATTTCTGTTTGTCTTTAGGAGTCTAGTTCTTGTTTAAGGCTCCTAAAGGCTGAACATTGAAAGCAGATGTCTAGCCTTACCCCAGACATTATTTCAACATCCTTTCAACTACCATGTACACGTACATGTTTTTCAACACAAAATTGTTCATTATGTGCACTAAATTGGTATTGTTCAGTCCTTGTGGTTAAAAATGTTCAAGTTTTTATTGTGCTTATAATTTACTGTCTAACACCAGGTTAACGTACCAGAATAATTTTGTTCAATATAATAAGAAGTCCATTAATGCAATGATTAAATAACTTCAGGGTCAGTGTGGTACATTATAAATATCCTTATGCAACAGAATGAGCCGCTTAAACAACAACATACAGCATTTAAACATTAATTCTTGATTGGAATCAGGAGAAGTTATGAATGAGATAAGAATGAATGCCACTGTCATAAAGGTTATTGGGAAAACTATGTTAGATTTTCAGTAAGTACGGTTACAAAGTAGGGCTTTAATTTTAATGTCAATTATACTTTGGGTTCCTACAATTATAGTACACAGGATTGTTTAATATGTAAAACTTGTTTTTCACCAACAGAATGCAGGGCAGAAGCAAATGCAAGACATGCATGATCAGTTCGATAAAAAGATCTCTCTTAATGCATGTCTCAATGGGACTCCTCGCACCAAGTTGTGCCAGATGATCTCTGTGCAGCAAGATCATCGAACATCCATCAAATAAAATTATGCTCATTTCCTATTTTCATTTTAATGGGACACGGATTAGCCATTTGAATCAAAGAACTTTGAACAAACATGCATACAATGTGATCATAAGAGCAGAACAGAAAACGTGAAGAGATGCTGTGCTTTTCTGTGTCAACATGACATGCAACAGATGAATTTTAGATAAGTCGTTGGTTTTCCTGCTTTGACAGCAGATGGCTCTACAAAACTGAAAGTTTTATGTCTTAACAAACAGGAGTGCAGTTTTTTTCCAAAATTGCATAATTATAGCTTAAAAGCTCATTTACAGGAACAAGGGAGAAAATTGGCTCTTTGTTTTTTTTTTAAATTTATGCCTTCCTCCTGATCTGAACTTTTGTAAGGTGGATGCTGGCTTGTTAGTAATCAAACTCATCAAGGAAGGCAGCTGAAGAAAAAACTGTTGCTGAATTTTCTCTTTGCTTCAACAAGGTGAAATAGCACGGGTTCATTATAATTTTTTCTTGAATCGTAACTTTCTTTAGCTGGCCATCCTAAAAACTGGAACTACACGTGCCACTTCATTGCCACCTCATTTTCCGCAATCCTCTGATTTTGCAAACACTCGGTTTGCCGGGAGGAAACCACGCTTCATTGGCACTGTGGCGCCTCCCTTTTCTTGTGTCCAAGGCCTCTAGTTCAATGCTCTTTAATATACAAATTCGGATTGTGGGATGCGCCATGTTCTGTACATCGACATCCACATAAACTTAATGAACAAGTCTCCTGATCATGAGACATTTAGTCATAATTGTGCACCCCTATTTCAAAATTTTCTGTAGGAAGTTCACAGACACTAAACTGCAATATTGACCCTAAAGTAAAAATAGTTGTTTTTATACTAAAAACCAGTTTAATGGAAGACTGAGTCAAGCATTCAAAAGTGTTTTCCTAGCCTTAAAGCAATAAGCAGCACTGTTAATGGCTTTGGTGTCAATCTTTTCACTCTTATCAGTTCCCATTTCTAGACCTGAGAGGCCAGAGTATGCAATGTTGCATTCTGTAAACAATAGCCTGTGTTGGTTATTTTTCTAACAAAATGCTGAACAGAATTTTTAGAAAGGTTTCAGATTTCGTGCTACAGAATACAGTAATGTAAATCGTTCTGACTGTGCTGTCTTTGAGGTGAATATTTGGCCTAGAAATGCCACTGTTCATAAAAAAGGAGAAGGAAACAAGGCATCAAAGCACTTTTTTCTGAAGAAAAACACTGTCCCCTACAGCAGATTGACCTGCGGTGGTCTGATTGGAGGTCATCTCATCTAATAAGGACAAGGTTTTTCTATTGTTTCAAGACCTATTCCTCTGTACTAGACAGGAAAGGTCAGAAAAAATCAGATATAAAGTCAGCCCTGGTAGGTGGGAATAAATTCATTTTAGCTGTTTATCTGCATTTGAGGCCTTGATGGGTAAATGAATGGCCAGAATTGATTAGATTTGTCATGACTTTTGGTAAACATCACACAGTATTTCTGTGCATCAGAAATAAACTGGCAATGAAAATGATACAACTGAGACAGGGAGAGACAATTGTAAAGAAAAAAGTATTTTTCAACAACTGCCTTATAACCATGTATTAAGACACTTAAAAAATTCTGAGCCAATTCAAGCTATTTGACTTCACACACTAACTGTATTCTGTCATAGCCAACTCAAGTCTGAGTGTACAGATTTCTGTGCTCATTTATTTACTTTCAGGAAGGGTTTTCCTCTAATGAAGTAGATTAAAACTGCCTTGTTACTACTCTGCCTTAATCAAATTAGGTGAATGGTTATTCTGATACTGTGAAGACATTAAGTTTCTCTCAACACAGTTTGGTCAGAACCAGGAGAGAACAACTAAAATGGCTCAACCCATGTTTCTTATTTGAATTAATTTTCTCCAGGACACAAGCATACACACAGAGCAGCCTTGAGTTGTTCTCAGGAGTGGTGCTTTAACTCTTTCCACTTAATCACACGATTAGTCTTGCACATTAGACCCATGTTTCCTCTAACAGACAAGACCTTAACAACCAGACTTGTAAGGGTTGTTGTGAAATGTCAAAAGGAAACCTCTGACAGCATCATGTGATGAAAAATGAGAGGAAGCATCGCCGCTTGCCACAGGGAAGTGATCTGTCCTGCAAGGTTAGATCGGGCAGGCTGACACCAACCCTGAGCTGGGTGTATCACGACCTTATGCAGAAGTGGGTGGAGGGAGTTATTTCAGTTTAAGGAATGTTGATAAAGAAATAGCTTCAGATTTTGTCATGGTTTCATCTACATAAAAAGTTCAGCTCAACACTTTTCTTCTGTGATTATATTAACATAAATTACACTTTAATGACATAAAAAAGTAAACCTCAATATCTTTAAAATAAAATACACTGCCAGTCAAAGTGCTTGGACATACTTTTTTAAATTAAAACAAATGGGCAAGTGTACCCAAAGTATAAATCTAAAAGCTTGCTGGCATCACTTTTTAAATTAGATTTAAAGGTGAGGCTTTTATGATTCACACATCTGTTAAGAATAGGAGTTGTGGGAAACCTTCACTTGCTTTTGTAAATTTGATATAACATAACATTTTCTACTTCAGATCTATCGGCAGGTTGGTTACTTGTTATATTTATTTGTTCAAAATAATCTTTTTTTAAAAGTATATTTTAAAATCAGCGATCATATAGACGAACACATCCATGCATAAAAAATGGAAATACATACTTTGTACGGTTTATTTTGTTTCACTACAAAACTTAATGGTTTTGAATGGACTTTATGATTTGAATGGTCAGTTGTTAAAAGAGTAAAAGGTATGTTCAGAAAGACAACCTTGAATTTAAAAACATTGCGTGCATAACTTGTCAGCAAATATCCAATCAGCTGTATGATAAACACATACTTTATAGCTAAAACACCCAGTTAATTGTTCTGTGGAACTAGACATACAGATACTGAGCAATATACCGAGATAAAATTGCAATTAAACTTTAACCGACCCTCATTATATTAATAATGAGTGAATACCATAAACCTCACATGATCTGTCACTGTATTTGTCCAAAGATCCTAACACTGGATCATATGTGTTAACAACATTAATAAATAAAAACACCCTCCCGCTCAGACACCTGCTCATTTCATCTGTGTGCACCTTCAAGCACATGCAATGGAAAGGTTGCGCACCTGCCCTGCACCGCTACACAGCTGCTACATGCCCTAAAGCACACTCAGTTGGAAGATAATACGCTCAGCTGAGACTTTACTGTACAGTCTGCTGGTACATCCTGCTCCTGGATACACTGGTTGATATGGATTTCCTGCTGTTGTGAGTGTATGCATGTGTGTGTGTACCAGTCATAGCAGTACACCTACCTCTTTGTGCAGACATGGGTTCTTTCTCAGCAGAAACACAATGCTCTTTCTATTCTTTGCCCCTCTCTGTGTCCCCCTTCTCTCTCACACATACACTCTCTCTTGCTTTCCAACCCTTTCTCTTCCTCTCTTTCTGTGGTAACACAGCTCCCTTCTCGGTCTGACGTTGCTCAGCACCTCCTTTCAAATGCACTCGCTTTATTAGGAGAAGCAGAGCTATTCCCCTCCCTCCGGCTCAGCCCACCCCCCCTTACTTCCAGGCGCCTTCTGTTTACCCCTTTCTCTTACCACAGTCCATTTTTAACATAGGTTTTCTTTCACTTCCCCACTTTCTTCACCAGTTTTAATTGATCTTTCTGTCGAATTTCTTGTGCTGCACCACTGGTGTCTCTTTTGTTGTGCAATTTTCCTTCTGCCTCTCTTTCTTTGTCATTGTCTCTGTCTTGTTAAAGTGGGTCAAACATGAAAGCTGTGTTGGATCAGGATGGAAGCTAAAACTGAACCTGGAGGGATACTGGAGAAAAAGCAACTCGGAAATTCCTTTTCATTCTTAAATCAGTTATATCCAGCAATCCCATTTTTTAAAATACTATCTGAACTTTGGATATTTCACTTGCTTTTTAGAAGCATACTATAACTCCTATAACTCTAAGAGTTGTTGCACAATGTCTAAATCCAGGATGATAATGAAACCTCTGTGGTCATAACATGGACAATGCTACCTGTGTGCTGTGTATTTACACACTTTTAACAAGGCTGGGAAAACCAAACCCTGGTTGTTTTCAAGTCTTGGTCACTGGGAGACCAAATGAAATTCACATATCAGGCTACACTTTAATTATGATGAAAGCTACTATTTATCTGCACTGTTGCTTGTATAAGAAAATAAATCTCTTCCCAACAGCAGAAAACAACTTGATATATGGGTGTGATCAGTATGCGTGCCCAGCACTAACAGTGTGAGTAGAATGAGAGCTTCTCGTTTTTGTTGTTTTGGTGAGCTTTTAAAAACTCGGAATATCTAACAGAGCACTAATACATAATTATCTTAGATGTTGAAAGACTGCAGAACTCCATGCAGACCATTAAAACCATAAAAGTCCAGTTTCCACCGAGGGGGATGGCTTGGAATGGAGCAGTGTGATGTTGTTTGGGTCATCAGTTAAATGGTGTTGGCAGGAAACAATAGTTTCATGCTGTAGTGTCACAACGTTTTCCAGGAATTATTATGAAAAAGAATACAACTTCTTTCTTAATGACATCCTTTTTTACATTTATTGATGTCCTTTCTCATTAAGCAACAACAAAAACTTTATCATGAACTTGCCTCAGTTTTTGCTTTGTTCTTAGTGTAGTCACACAGAAAGTGCTGATTCTCTCAACCAGTCAACAGATTATAGTGTCAGGTTCCAAACATTTGATCCAGATGGGTAAGACTGTGACCAAAAGGGAAAGGTTCTACAAAAAAGTAGAATGGGTTGATCTGATATTTGGCATTCTTCACATTTTTGTGCTTGTGGAAGTCCAAAAAAAAAGCTAACCCACCTGTTACAAACCAAGGGATCAAGAGGCCAAAAGCAAAGAACTGAAGAAACTGCAAACACCCACAGAAGAATTCATCCAGGAGGAACCATAACCAGATGCTCGCTTCTCACCCAATCTCTAAAGGAGAGCCAAGTGAGAGCTTGATCCCGGCCCAATGAAGTGAACAAAAGTAAATCATCTGGAAAAAGCAGAGACCTAATCCTTATTCCACCTATACAGATCCCCTCACTGCTCTGGTTGTGCTTAGAAATTCTGTGTATGCTGTGAACAGACTCTCTGTCCAAAGTTCACTGGAAACAGATTCAACTTGCATGTCAGCAATGCAGACTAAGGGACTGGATGGACCTATCAGACAGTTTTGTATATGTACCCCATTCTTCTAAAGCATTCCCCATTGGAGTCCCTGGTAGACATGGTAAAAAACCTTCTCCAAATCCAAAATAACCCATATAGACCGGGCAAACTGCTCTGCTCCTTTGAAGACCAGGCTGAGAGTGTAGAGTTGGTCCACCACTCTTTGACCAAGACTGGCATCATCTATTGGGCAATGGCAGCGCAGGAAGAAGAGCAGTTAACTGCCAACTGAAAAGTTGGTGGTTCAATTCCCGGCTTCCTGCTGACTACATGCTGAAATGTCCTTGGGCAAGACACTGAATCCTACATTGCCTCCCGATATGTCTGCAGGTATGAATACGTATAGCCCTCAGTATGTATCAATATAAGTACTGTATGAATGTGTGTGTGAAGGGGTGAATATGACATGTAGTGTCAAAGTGCTTTGAGTGGTCATGTGACTAGAAAAGGGCTATACTAGTACAGTCCATTTACCATTTATTCTTGACAAGAATTTACCAGGGAGGCTGAGGAGTGTAGTGGGGCGGCAGTGCCTCAGATTGTAGAGCAAGTTCTCCACTTACTGTACCCAGTATTGGCATCACTGGTGCACTCAAGTGAAAGTTGATGAAAATGACTGAATAGTACAGTATATTATAGTAGTTGGAACACAGTCTCTGGTCCCCCAGGGGGACCACCACCCCGGTCAGCCAGATCAGAGGCACTTTCTCCAATGTCCTCTAGAGGCATGTCAACTAAGGCAGTCCCACAGCATCCAGGGTACACCTCAGCCCCAGAGGCAGAAGAACGCACCTCTGAGTCTCTCAACTCTGCTTCCTCATTGGAAGCCATATTGATGGGATTGAAAAGGTTATCAAAACATTAATTCCGCCACCTCACAATGTCCCCAGTCAAGGTAGTCAGCGTTCTTTCCCTGTTGTTCATGGTGCTGACAGTGTACTGCTCTGTATTTACTTACTTTTAACCGTGGCAGTGGCTCAGGTGGTAGGTGGTGTCATTCAGTCACCTCAGTCATCTGTTATGTCTTTGGGCAAGGCACCTTGCCCTCCTTGCCTCCAGTATTGGCACTGCTGGTAAAACTCAATTGTAAGTTGCTGTGGATAAAAGTCTCAGCTAAATGACTGTGAAATGTAACAGAGGTGGGAAATAGTTTGAAAAATCCTTTGTTGTTCTCTGGTCATGGTCACTAAGAGGTTGGCTAAAATGTAAATATCAGGCTACACTTCAATTACAACAAGTCATTATTAGTCTGCACTGCTGCTTTGAGAAAAAATCTCTTCCCATCAGCAGGAATCACGTTAATATGTGGGTGTTGTGGAATTAGAGCTTTTCTTTTTGTCCTGGTTGTACAGACAGAGGTATTATTTGCTTGGAGTTTTCTATGTTTTGAGTAGTGACTGAAAAGAAACAAACAAGAATGTTGTAATGACTGAAGTAGTTCTTACTCACTGATACAAAAACTGACAAGGAGAACAATTCCCTAAGGATAGTTTCAAGTTCCTAATTCTCATTTTGAATGAGTAAACGCCCCATGTGTCTGTCACTTGATATGAAAATCATCATTAGTAACACTAAATATCTTTCAAGTGGCATGCACAGTAGATGGAGCAGATGTAGATTGGGTTACAGTCTCTGTTACTTTTTTTTTGAGTTCTTGAGTCTGAGTACCCCTACAGTATGTTCCCATCTTGTTGGTCCTAATGTCCCTATAGCTACACTATTAATCAAACTCGGCACAAAAAGCAAGGAGACTTGTGTTTGGTTCCTTTATTCATAGTAATAAATGTTAATCTGTCAGAAAACCTGTTTCTCCCCCTTCCTTACAATTGTGTTGTAAGGAAAATGCATTTGTGAGATGAAAGGCGGAGTTAAATTTATGGGTACCCATGAAAACTTTCTTTAAAACCACCAAACAAGCATTACAATGAATACTATGAAGCTCTCCCAAAGGTTCAGGTTAGAAATTGAAAGACTGTGGTATAATGTGGGAAAAAGTAAAACTGAAGGAACTGCAAAGCCCCAAGGCAGAGATTGATTAAAGATTCAAGATTCAAGACAACTTTATTGATCCCACAGGGCAATTCATTTGTAGCTCACCCACATCCACATCACATATCAACAATCAGTCAACAGAACAGTCAGTGTGAGCAGTCAAAGCAGATAAAAGAATATAAGAACAGAATGAAGTGAAAGACAAGACATCTAACATCAGTTAAATAATTAAAAATACAAAAAAAATGGCTAAAAGTCTTTGTTAAGTCAAGGAGCGTCTATCAATTGTATCACTTTCAAGAAAAAATATCAGTACTGGTCAGCAATCTTGGGGAGAAGCTTGTGCAGGAAAAGAGGGATATTAAACGAGATTCTGTACCAATAGACTTTGTAGTATTTCTAATCTCCGGCTGTGTGACAACAGAAGTAATTCTCTACTCTCTACTATAATAAAAGTTGTTAAAGCTTCCTCTGTGAGTACCATATTGAAACCTCCTACATTAAATTCAAAGGAACATTATGTTAATGTGTTAATCCACAATAAATTCTATACTGTGAAAAGAAAAAAAAATTGGGAATTCTATCAGCTTGCAGATTATTTTGTGTACAGTATGTGTTGACTGTTGTGGGATTTTTCCCAATTCTAAATTATTTTTATGAGACAGCAGGAAACTCTTCCTGTAAACAATAAAATGTCCAAGTGACAGACAAACCAGAAAAGTAAAGACATGAAGGGGGTTGCTGGGCAGCACTTTTGATGTGATTGAACCACATATTCAATCAGTAATTATTGAAACATGACTGCCAATAAATCACTGTTAGATTTCTATGGCCGCTCTTGCTTACTGGCGCCTGAAGGCTTTTAGTTAGAGAGCCAGTTGTTTAATGAAATTCAACCATAACAGCAGTATATCATATAAAATGTTTTCTTTTTATCCACATCAAGCTCCTAAAGAGAAACGATGTACATAATTCAACTTATGTATATTGCCAGTCTAATAGCGGACAAGTCACAGAGCCAGGCAATATGCTATTTCCTTTTTAATTTATTAATTGAGGGTTTATTTTAATAAACTGACTAGACCACATATAACTATGTTTGTCGAAGATATAACAAAAACAAATGAGTCAACCTTAATGGCCTTTGGCCAAGTTGTGGATTTGAAGAAATGTTTTTCTCAGAAGAAGAAAAAAACTTGCTGGGTTTTCATAAACCGATACTTGATAGACCCTCTCTTTTTGTTTGACACCAGTTTTTGGAGAATATGGTCTCTTAGCAGCAATGTTATCCCTTTGAAAATATGAGACATTATTTTAAAAGCACATCAAAGGTTTTTGTCGGCTTTCTTTAAATAGTTCAGTGTGCCTGTTGCTGTGAGGGGAACAGCTACATTAAAATCTTGGCTTACACCATAGTCATGTTCCCTATTGTTCTGACATGTGTATCAAAGAAATAATAACTTATATCTACATAAATCTTTTTTTGGCTGTTTAAAACAGATGATCTAATTTCTGTAAGACTGCCAGGAATAGGTTTCCTCCCTCTGAGCACTGAAGGTGCTGCTTAGAAGAACCTTTTATATATTTTACTTTAGTAAAGTTTAGCTTGTCTGACAAAAGAAGGCAAGAGTTATATGGGTTTTCTGGAGATTCTGTGGCTTAATAAACTTTGAGGCTCATCTCAAATAAACAACTAAAATACCCGTGAATCCAATTGATAAGGCAAAAACAGCACATATATAACTAGAAACAACAGCAGGACTACAAGAGGGTAGAACCAGATGCAACATATGCTGTAATGCTGCAGCACTCTCACTGACACGAGAATTAATTATTTACGTGTTTTGAGCACTGATGTTGATTACAATCTGAAACAGCAAGGTTGGAGTTGCTTTTATATTGTGAGTGTCTGCATGGGCGTCATCATGGCCGATGTGCAAGGCCTTACCACTACTGCACTTCAGCTTAAACCACTGTTGCAGATTTTCATGCGTCACTCTCCATCTGTTTATGAGCATACTTGCAATGGTCGCCACTTGGGACTACGGGTGTTTGATAAAGGGTGGCCACAGGGCTTTTAGCACACCCTCCCATTCTACACAGCCACTCCACATTCTTTTAATTTCATATATAATTGTAATGGACTACAACAGAAGATGAAATCTGAAATTCATTACCACTACTTTTGACATCAACACAAGATGATCTTTACTTTGTTAAAATTAGTGTTTCTTTATTTCTTCTCATTGTTTAGTAATCATGTAATTACCACTCCTCGTTCTGTCTTGTTGTTAACTTTAATAAGCTTTATTAAAGCCATTTTTATCAATAAGGTGATTAAACTGTCAACTTTTAATAGCTTTTCTCAGGATTGTTTAATTCATAAATGATAAATGATACTGTACATGAATAACGCTTTTCTGGTCGACCATTCAAAGAGCTTTGAGACTATGTCACATTCACCAACTCACAGACACTCCGAATGTGTTTGTGCTTCTATTCAGATTCTACCCTCAATAAGCATATTGGAAGGCAACGAGCAGATCAGTGTCTTTCCCAAGGACACATTGACATGTAGTCAGGATTCAAAGCTGCGAATCAAAGCACCATCTTTCTGGTCAGCAGACAATTGCTCTTGCTCCTGATCTACAGCCGTCCTGGATGCTGGTTGTTTTCCAGTTATATTTTCCTGCTAACTTGATCAGTCGGCTTGATGAACACATGAATAAGATTTGAATCTGCATTTCTCATGTTTGTCAACAATATCTTAAATATATACTGTAAACCAAACTGACTCGTTTACTTTATACAAAATTGCTATATAAATGAAATGTATATAAATTTATATATAGACTTAACATTTCCATGAAACATTTTGAATTTGAAATACAAATTAAGTGGCCCATTACAGGAGCAGGAATAATTTTAAAAAAGACGTTTATACTTCATGTATGAATGAATTATAATATATAATATTGTAGAACATGTCATTGCCAGTAAAAAAAACTGTGATTTTAATGTGTATGAAAATGTTTGATAATGATAATAATCAATAATGATTTATTTGTCTGAAGTTGGAGGTTGAGGGCCTTGTTCAGCGTGATGGCCAGCCACATATAGAAATATTTACACCTCACCACCAGTATAGTGCCACTTCAGTTAGAAGTTTAAACACTTTACTATTGTGTGTTTAGAGATTTATTTAGTGATTTGCTTTGTTCCAAATATGTTAGCCATTCATTTCCCCCCCTTGTGTGTACATTTGGTTTGGCTGAACTGCTACTCAAGCTTCAAACTTCACTTTATTGTCCCCTAAGAGATATTTGTTTTGAAGGCAGATAAAAACACATAAAATCACATTCACACGATATAACACTGGAGAGAGTTTAACAATCTAAATTAAGTTGTGTGGTAGCTTGTGTCATAAAAGAATTTTTCACCCTGTTTGACCTCACCTTTGGTTGTCTATACCTTCTACCTGAGGGAAAGAGTTCAAACTCATCGTGGAGTGGGTAATCAGGACAGTGGCTGACACTGGCTTCCAAATTACCCAACTAATAAAGAAACTGGAAAACCACATCCACCAGGTGCGGAGACACCTGTGAACATATTGAAAAGAAAACAATCAGGTATATAAGTGCTATAAAAGCCAGCAGGTGAGTTTAGAGTTACAGTATTGTTCTGGTTTTTACTGGGAGTTACTGTAAGTGTATGTGCAGTTATTTGTATTTGTGTACGGTTATTTAAGAAAACTGCTGTTTGTTCTGATTGTCCTTGTTGAATGAAGCGTTATTGTAACTGAATACTGAATTTGAAATATTTGAATACTTTCCCTGTGTACATCAAAGTAATCAAGAAGAATGTATTGGGTTTATCATTATATTTGTCATCTAAATTTGCATTACCATTCTCTAAAACAATATTTCCAGATAGAATCCACCACTCTGTTCCCCAAAAAAAAGGGACTGAAAGACCATGCTACTGAAAAGAGCACAAAGTTAGATTTTTAACAGTTAGTTTATGATTTTGTCGTTTCATTTTGCAAACAAATTCAGCAAATTGGTTGTGGTCTTTGCTTAATTGTCTGAGATGTTCAGAAAGGAGCACTGATTGTAGAACTGAGAAATAATTATAGAAAAATACCCCAACAGGCATTTTTCCTCACCGGATACTCCCAAAGTTGGTTCAAAATGTAAATGAATGGACATCGCAAATACCATAACTAGAGCTGGCTATTAAAGATTAAGTCTGTACTGGATTTTCAGTAACTTCTAAGGTATTAAAGGTGCTATACCTGATATTATTTTACTCTAAGAAAAATGGTTTCTACATGGTATATTTTGTGGAAGAAGGG
>JAVQJG010064451.1:0-11425 GCA_036024015.1 Craterocephalus amniculus | reverse complement strand
GGCAGTATTAAAAGTCCGTTAAAAGCTTTATTAAAAAGCTAAAATCATAAAAATAATAAAAAACAAAACAATTGAAAAGTCCTAAAACGTCTGTTAAAAGGAATCCATAAAAAGGGCGTCCAAGAGCTCATCGAGTAGCGGCTTGGTGGTGGGTCCGGTGGTGTCCTCGTCCGCGGCCTCCTCTGGTTACCCGGGGCCGGCTTCCCCGCTCGTCCTCCTGACAGCCGCGCCTCCCTGCGGCTGCCAGACTGGGTCCTAGACCCGCGCTTGCCACCTCCTCCCTCCTCCCCGCCAGCTTCCTCTTCCGCCCTGGGTCGCACCCTCCTCATCGTCCTCCTTGTCCTGGTCGAGATCACCAGCTCCATCATCGGCTTCATCATCATCATCGTCGTCGTCATCACTGCCGCCTCTGCCATGGCCGCCATCAAAAACATGCAATAAAACAGATAAAAACCACTCTAAAACCATGCTAAAACCAAGCTAGTGGGACACAGTCCAGTTTCTGGCAGCACCTGCTTTTTCACCTTGTGACACATGTATGCATGATACATGATGCAGCGATTTGGATGACTGACAATCTATGCAATGTTTGGGAACCAAAGGATGAATTCAACACCAAAATGAAATATGAAAAATACCCAGCTATACCCAGAGTTCTTGAACACTCCAAAAAAACAAAAGACTAGGCTCTCTTACAGTCCATATAAAATGACATATAGTTCTCCCCTTTCTCAGAATTCTGTCTTAAAGGGAAACCTCAGAGGGCTCTTAAAGCATTTCTGCCTGGTTGTGTAAGACTGTGTTTGGCCCCTAACAAAGATGCCTTAGGCTTAATGTTTTGGAAAAAAAAGAAGAAAAAAAATAAAATTTGAGCTGAGCATCGATGCCTTGAGCTAAAAGTCATCTGCATTGTAATTAACCCTTTACTGCAGAGGTTTTTGTCCACTGGTAGGCTCTAAATGCAGGCCAGCTCTGATTTCTGTCATTGACCCTAAATTTGAGGTCTCAGTGTGACTGGCTGCTTCAGCATGGTTGATTAATAACCACAGGAACGAGTGCAGATGCAGAGCTTGATGGGGTGTACTTGTCCCATGCCACAGTCCCTGCTGGATGGACGACTGTACCTGTGAGAGTTTTTAACATATAGCCTTCAGCTGCTCCTCTGGGTTTCCATGTTTCTGGGCAGACATTGATTGAGATCCAAATTAACTGTGTTCCTTCTCTGGATGCAGTGTGTTTGATCTCTGTGCTTTGATCTAGAAGAGATTCTTCAGTGTCGTTCTTCTGACATACCAAAGAAAAACCAGAGTTCTTTGAGGTCCTTAGATGTGACTGTGAACCTTAAAATAACCTTCAAGTCCAATGTATCCTTTTACAATGAGATAGTGCGATGACTGAAACCAGTGACTGGCACTTCATAACAATGTCTACTTTCTCTTTCAGGAAACGCAGCCCAGAGATGAAACTCTTTTCCAAAGTGGTCCATCAAAAGGGAAAAAAAGTCACTTTTGCATTGAGTTAATAATTTTTTCCTGTACTCTGTGGTGTTCAGGAGGGTGAACTCCATGATGTCTGAATTAAGGAGACAAATGTTTGTCTGTTCAACAGCAAATAGATTTTACTCCATATTTTACTTCCTTTGCTGCACATGCATTGACTTATCACTGACTGCTGTGTTGTTGTGAATAATGAACAAGACATTTCCATCAAAGTCCTGTTTCATGCAGAGAGATGTATCTGTGTAAGGCAACAGGCTTATAGAGGGTCTGATTCCACTGCTGGAAGAAACATATATATTGTTTCTGGCAGGTTTCCTGTGATTGGCTTTTGAAACTCCAAGCTATCGTAAGATCGTAGAGATAGTGTTCACAATCAGTAGGATGGGTTCCTCTAAGTCTTTTGAGATTTTTTAATGCTACGCTGCCGTTTGTGTCATGGTAGAGGCCAAGGGAAGCTGGCATCCATCTGCTATGCTGGCCATTCACAACAACAGGCTCTAATAGGAGGTCTTCCATAATATTAGTGCAATTTATTTTTATTTTTATTTTTTTAATGAAATGAAGACACATCTCTTTAATATGTTGCATAAAATAATACAGGACCTCTGAATTGTACTGACTGTTATGTCTGAAAAAATATTTTCTCTTTGTTGGACAAGCCATGTAAGATCCAGTTGGATTGAGTTTTTCACATGAGCATAGATAAGTGTCCTTACAATTACCCAGTAAGTCTTGAGTTGTCTAAACATTTGTTCCTGAGAGTACAGTCTCATACTACTCTATCTGTAACAAGCAGTCCACCTTATAACCCATGTTCCGTAATGATTGACTACTCTTTGGTTTTTGCATGATTAGCTGTCCCCTCTGTCACTCACACCATTGAGACCGCCAGTGCTTCTACTGCAATTAATAGCAAAGAGTGTTCCCAATTTTAGTGTCCTCAGCCATAATCTCAGAATTAGAGAAAAGAAAGGTGGACATAAGGTGTTACTTTAGAGAGAGACAACATTAAAATTTAAATCATAAAGAAATCCTTTTCTTTACTTTTGCCATAAATAATAGCCACTATTAATGGAAACTTCTGTTTTCTCTGCATGCATCAATGTGTTATTCTGTCAGGTGAGGATGACAGCTAGGTTGTTAAGAGAGGGGAGATGATGCTGAAGAAAGTGGAGAAACAGGTGAGTTTTACTACTCATTATTGTGACTTACATTATCAGTTAAAATCTGATCACTGTCAGAACACTACAGACTGAAGCAGTAACCTGACCTTCCATGGCACAAACTTATGAAGACATTTTTGTTGGTTCAGACCCATACAATAAATGGACCAGAATCATTTTTAACATGTTTTTTAATTAAAATGAGAATAGTAAAGGTGAAAAAAATTAATATTTCTTTAAACATCATATATTTCATCCAACTGCAACAAGTGAAAAATGAGTCATACATAGATTTTCTTTCCTAAAATGATTAGAACTCTAAGGATAACAATGTACTGCATAACAATAGTTTATAACTGTGTTTGCAATTATGTCTTTCAATGCTCACATTTTCCTTTATGAATTTCTTAAGTTGATATGTTGTATGAGGGAATTTTGGTCCCTGAATAAAATAGTTTGTCTTATCTGTAAATAATCAAATACTGCAAATAAACAGCTATCACAAGAGCAAAGTAACACTTGTCTTTCATGGACCGCTGTAGACCACATTTATGGCCCAATGTTAAAATAAAACCTATGTCATGTGGAACAAGCAATATCTACATTTAAAGCATTTTACCTGAAAAAGTAGCCTTGTTTTCACTAAACATGTGCTATTCAATAAACTGCTTTTTACTTTGCAATTATTCAGAGATAGCATGCCTACTTAACGAGTTGGGATCTTGAAATATATCCCACCCCACCTTACCAATTACCTGTCTATCTTCACCTTTGCCATTCCTGGCATCAAGACCGGGCTGATACTCTGGCCATGAATCAGACCTTCAGTGCTTCTTCATCTAAATGACTTCCTTAGGTCAGAGGTCAATGTCCCATCACTCACTAAGCCCTAGCTGATTAGTTAGTTAGGTCAAGGTCCCAGGATGGTTATTTGCTTAAAGGAATCCCAATGTGGGATGAGATTTCCTCTTTTTCATAAGTTGCACTATCAGGCTGCTCATTTTGTAAACTGCTCTTATTATTTAGCTTCGTTGGAACATCTACTCTTTGACTTGTTTTCACAGCTCCTTTTACATTTATCACATAGAGCTTTACATCTGATATGAATCTTTCCTCAGAACTTTCTGTCCTTGGTTTTATTTATCAAATGTGACTCGACATCCGTTTTCTACCTACTCCTGTTTTGGGCCGCCCCCGACTTCATTTTTCTCCCATGAATTACTTTTCATCTGAGCTGCAGCCTGCTGCTTAGATTGTGGCTGCATTTGAAAGCAATCTGAGAGACTCGCGATGACACATTTGTGTCAGGAAGCAGCTTTGGTCATCGAATACTATTCAGAAACACAAAAGAAACGCAGAAGGCAATATTTACATCAACAGCAACATTAAAGGCTGCAACAATGTAGCCCCCATGCTGCAGTGTGTGTCAACAATGCCAAGTAAGTCTAAATCCCAAATTAATGTGCCCCCATAGACTCTAGTACAGCTCAGTGGGGTGGGAAGAAAGAAATGGTGATTGTGTTTTGTTTTTTTATCAGCTTCACAAACAGTGGCACTAACAAAGTATCCTTTCTGTGCCGTTTCCTTCCACTCTGATTGGACTAATTGGGACCTGTTGACAGCGAATCCCATCCGTGCAGGAACAGGCCAATCACATCTCAGCATCTGTCATCCCTGGCACACAGAGCTTCCACCTCCCCCTTCATAAAGGCCTTTGTCTTGATGACCTTGTTGACCCGTAGCATTTTTTAATATGGAAAGCCTGATTAAGTCCCTCAAAACAGGACATAAAGCACTTTGGTGAGAAGAACTTGGTCTACAGGATTTACTTTGTTCTTCATGACACGAACAGCTTCAGAAAAGCTGCCAGTCACAGCAGAAACTGAGCAAACAGCTGAAACATTCAGGCTTTATAAGTTCACTTAAGTTACAGTAATTAAAGTGCGTATTGATCCGTATGGTAGATTTTCAATCTTTCAGCTTATGGTCAGTTTAACTCTGCAAAGAGATGAGTGCTCAATCTAAATCTAAACAAGATAAAAATACTAAATCTTGTTTTTAATATTCTATGTCTGGTCAAATCCAATTCATGCATGCTCCAGTTAGTTCAGCTGTTACATGAAATTTGCTGACAGATATTACCATCAATGGTAGATCACTTTGAAATGATGTAGGCTGAAAATTAATTTCAATTTCATTTTATTTTCAAATAACAATTATAAATTTGATAATATTCTGACATATTTTAGGATCCGTATATTTATGTTGTTGTAGTGAGGATTTAGTGTAGTTAGGAGGAAGAAGGTTATCTGTCTGTTATAGAAAATGCAACATGAAATGACACATGTCTCAAATTATCCATGATTACTGTGGATTTTTGTTTTTGTTTTGTGTTTTAAAAAATGACAAATTTCTTGAAAAAAATCTTTTGATGTGAAGCAGTGACACAAATAAGCACATTTCCCTGTTGAAATGAACCTGTCAAGATTGATTAAAATTGTTTGTTTTTGACATGGTTTATGTGTATTTATCAGTATTATTAAAGGGTGGGAAATAGAAACAAGGACATAATAATTATGAGCGAATAAGGAATAAACTGTGCAAAAAAAAATAAAGTTTTAAATCAATATTTTAACAAATAACCTATATTGAAGGATCTTTTGATCGCACACATGTACACATTATTGACGTTCAGCTAAGCAAAAAAACTCATTTTATGAGTGGAGCGCTCTCTTCCCTGTAGGGCTAAACTTTCAGTTAGCTGAATTGCAATACAGAGGAAACAGATACATCCACTCTGCTTTAGTTTTTGTTTCCTCTGCTTTGAAGATGTCCAAAGTGACAAGGCACAACAGCACCTTTGCTCTTGCAGTTAGCCTGAGACAAACGACCAGAGGAAGAGTGGGACCCGAAGCAGCTGAGGAAACCCCAGTGCTATGTCCAGAATCTCTCTGAGCAACTAATCTGTCAGCACCATTACGAGCCTCTCATTTCTTGGCCAGCACCTGTCTTTGGCGGGCCACCCCAACCCCCCCCACCCCTCCTCACCTCCACCAGGCTCTTCACCACCCTCAGGAGCAGAGGAGAGGCCTGGTGATCCCCATTCATCCGAGATGATCGACAGAACGACCACTGGAAGAAAAGGCAGCTGTGATGAGAGGGAGAAAGAGAGGAGTGTGTACCCTTGTCTTCTTTGTGCTTTTAACCACCTCCCCTGTTCTCCTCCATGGCCATGTCCACACAATAGAGTCTTAACAGGAGCTGTCAGCAGACAACACTAGTGTGACCACTCTGAGCGCTGGGGTTAGCCTAGATCACATTAGCTCTGTATTTGTATGGCACTGAAAGCCTGCTAGCTACAGTTAAAGCGTGTTTTGTTGTGTTTTCTAAAGAGGACCGCGGCACCTTTCAGCCTCGTGTTTACTGACGCCGAACACCAAAGAGGCAGAGATCGTCCCGTCGCTGAAGAAACAGGGAGGCTTTAACAAAATAAAACGAAAGAGAAAAAGTTCTGTGAGGTGTCCAGCAGGGGCCCCCACTTTGCACCTGAGGTTTTAATCAATATAGTCAAGCGATGACATGTCAATTTGCACAGGCAGAGAAGGGATGTTGAGGCAGTGAATGGCGGCGCTGAAAGATGGCTGCAGGTGAACTGTCCTGACAGCAGATACAGTGTATCAACGTGCTGCCTTTAAGTGTGTGTTTATCTCCCAACCACCATTCTCTCAGTGTTTTCTTACATATGGAGCTCTGTTTGACCAGCGCCTGTGAAACCGATACTTGTTGCCATCCTCATTGTGGTTTTGCTTTTGTGACACTGCTGTGCTTATGAGTTATTGCCTTGTATACAGGGGCCACGAGCCAGCTGCAGACGTTATTTGTTTGATGCATGTAATTAAGCCATAAAGGCACTTAAGAGCTTTGAGCTGAGGACACAAAAGAGGCAGGGTGGCATAGATGAGATAAAGTTGAATCAGCTCATGATTTTAATTGTTACTTGGCAATATTTAGGCAGGTGTCTTGGCTAAAAGGGATCAGGAATGCATACATACACACACTCCTGAAAGAAAAGACACCACATCTGTCACAGGGAGCTGTGCAATGGGTTTGGGATATTACTCATTACTTCTTCAAACAGCAAAGAATCCGCAGCAATTCAAAGAAATTTCTTGTTTGTCTTCCTTCTTTGTTAATAAAAGGCTTTCAGGTAAAGCCAACACAATGGTAGCAGGTCATTGTTTTGTTGCTCCCCGACCATTAGATGGCAGTAATGCATAGCTGAGCCTCCCGCTCTGCTGTATTGAGGGCGCTCTGCTTTCTTGGAAAAGCAGTTTTTACTCCATCATTTGTGGACTTAAAACAAAGTGAGTCAGCGCATTTCAGTTTGGGTCCAGTCATAGGAAAAATGGAAGGAGAATCAAGCTGGCCACTGTCTTCTAACCTGGATATTTGCACCTTGTTTTCTGTTGTTTTGTTTGAATTTATTTGAATGTGGACTCAATTTTCTTGGAATTTGTCAAAACCACATAAGCATCAAACACTCATAAGATGCCTCACCGGAAAACATGCCACCTGATCGTATGACTTTTCTTGACCTGTATCAGTGAAATGCACACGAGGAATCAAAGGAGCTAGACAACTATCCCACTTTACTAAAAGGGTTTACTGTAAGTGTGGGATAACGGATCAGATTCCAAAGGGACAAGCCACTGATAAACAAACAAGTAAGTCAGAAGAAACAAGTTTGACAGAGTGAAAAACTGTGGTAGCTGACAGCAGGGACCTTATTGTGGTCTGGCTTTTATCTGTAAGACAACACAGGGTAGCTTAAGAGGGCTTTTGGTTTGCAGTGCACACGGTGGATCAAACCTGCCTTATCTGCAGGCGTCATCCACCAGTGTTTGTGTTACCTTAGCTTCCTCCAGTTCCCGATACAGAGAGATTATAAACTCTATCATGAAGTCAAGGATTTAGCCTCATACCCTTATTTATCTAAGATGACTTTTGTAAGAACAAGAGCTAACACTTTGACTCACTGCATATCCCTTCTCAACTCAGATAAACAGCAGTTCATGTTCTTCATACCCAAAGAAAGATTCTTTGTGATGTTGATAGGAGTAATGACTGTTAAGACATTAGAAAGAGACTGAAGCGCTAAAAATGAGACAATTGATCCATCACAAATTGCTTTATATAAATCTATATTTATAATATGAAATATATCTCGTTATTTGATACCTTGTGATCTGCCAAATTATTCAATACATTTTTGATGAATAAAAACTGTAACTCCAAAAAACACAAGTTGAGAAGACTAATAATGTCAAAGAACCAATAGGAAATCACCATCCAACTGCAGGTTTATTACTCCTTTAAGTATAACTGAGACATTTCTTAGTAGCTATTCATTTATTCGCAGAACAATGGGATGGCAGTGGCTCAGGTGGTGGAGCAAGTCGGCCAATGACCAAAGGGTTGACTGTTCAATTCCTGTTCCTGCCCCAGTCAACTGGTGCATCCTTGATGTTGGTGTGACACTTCACCCTCCTTGCCTCCAGTGTCGGCATCACTGGTGTATGAATGAGTATGAATGTTGGTGGTGGTTGGAGAGGCCATTGGCGCATAATGCCATTTCTCCATCAGGCTGCTTCTGGGCAGCTGTGGCTACATCTGTAACCTACCACCATCACCAGGTATGAATAAGTAGTGGGTGAATAATGGATTCAGTGTAAGCGCTATGAGTGGTGCTAACAATAAAGCGCAATATAAATCGAATCCATTAGTATTGATATTGTGTTCAAAGCAGCTTGTCTGAAAGAAAAAGCACATGTAAGCTAACTGGATCCCATATTTCTTACTGAAGGGTTAAAAAAATAATGGCACTGGTACACACCAGTTGCATGAAGATAGACCAAACCTGAACAAACACAATGTTAACTAGAAGCATTAAAGCCAAGTCAATTGAGAAAAAAAAAAGCCAAAAGGCCCCCACTATACTCCCTATATGGTGAAACATCTGCATCATCAAATCTAGAATATCAGTACGATTCAGATCAAACAATGTCAGAATATAGCATCTACCATGATGTCATCTTGTAATTTTTTCATTTCTTGGGTATGTTGAAATGTTGACGGTTCTAGTGTTAAAATAGTTCTTAGTACCAGATGTGATCTGGATCTTCCTCAAAATCTACTCAGTTGTTTCTTTAGAGATTTCCTGAAAATCTAAATTTAAAATCACAATCCAACTATTACTTTATGTGTATTGGTAACAGACAGACAGTCAAATGCATGCTGGTGAAACTTTGTGCTTTGGCAATGCTGATAACAAATATTTCCACACGATATTGTGATTAGCAAAGGTGTGTTTAAGTGCTTTTGATTTCAACCCATTCATCAGATAATTTACTCTCTTTTTCTTTATAATACAGTGAATTGTTACAATCACTGTCATGCTCTGCCTTTAAATGCTGGTGAACAGTGGAGCCTGAGTGATAGTTTGTTGTCAGATCAATCTTGGTGGTAAAGACTACTGATAGCGAAAAAAGAAATTTGACTGTATAACAGAAAGGAAATATGTAATGATTCTGACAATGAGTCATGACAAAATAGGAGTTTTTTTCCCTGTGTGAAAGTGTCATCACATTTTATATAAGTAAATTATTTTGCTCTATTTGATAAACTGAGGTCATAAAACTTCATGTCAGATTACACTTTATTCTTGCAATAAATGCGAAGGCACAATAAATGTACTGCTTCGCTGATTATCAGTCCGCCTCTTACCTCAAGGGCAGTGTGTTGCCTCAACCTGTTATGCTGTTTATGACTTTCCATCTTTTATATTCACCAGTTGCTGTCTCATAAATGTGTTTATCCAAACTTCATTTTATCACCAACAGTAAGTGAATTTTTGCTGCCAGGGATCCAGTGGGAGGAAATATCTGTCCTAGGCTCAGTCAGAGTGAAATTCCTAATTATGTAGAATGTCCATGAGCAGAATAAGAGGATGGATATCATGCTCAAATATCCACTTATGTAAAGCTCAAGGACTGAACTTTGTAAAGCTCAAGAACCAGCACTACTACAGATATGATTGTAAGACTGATTACTTCTAATGTCTCACCTTTTAAAGTGCTCTACAGGACAGAGAAAAGACACAAAAAGAAAATCTGTGTACATTAATACTTAGATAAAATTTTTCTAAATAAACTGGAAAACAAACCAAGCCTGGATGTTAAAGAGAGTTGTATGTACTCAGCATCCTAATGAGAGAAGCTTTGTGAAACTACTTTGGGTTTTTTTCTTTGCGTTTGAACTTTTCACATTTAAACATGTATGGAACAGAAGTGTGGTATGGTGGTTGGCATAATTGCTTTATGGCAAAAAACTGAGCTGGGCCTTTCTCTGTTGAATTTCTATGTCATTTCTGAATCACGTAATAATTAGTAGTGTGCATAGGTAATTTGTCTAATTTATCTCAGTGTTGAAATGGAAATCCCTGAAATTGACCGACAACCTGTCTAAGCTGTGTTTTCTTCTTTTTTTTTTTTACTTCCTACATAGTGAAAAAAAGCAAAACTACTATGTGCCATGTTTCTGGGAGAGATCAGCATTTTGGAATTTAATTAATTAATTTAATTTAATTAAACTGAATTGAACTGAATTGAAATTAAATGAATTGAAATTAAATGAATTGAATTGAATTGAATTGAATTGAATTGAATTGAATTGAATTGAATTGAATTGAATTGAATTGAATTGAATTGAATTGAATTGAATTGAAAAATTCTGACAGATGTTGAAGCTGTAGTAAGTATTGTCTTTCAGTTTGGTTTATTGGTCAATCATACAACAAAATCAACATGTCGTCTACTGTATGTGTGGTTGTCTGTGTGCATGTGTGTTTGTCTGTGTTTGCGTGTGTGGAGGTGTCTGTAAGAGTGTGCAAACTCAGTGATTAAGAATGCTATTTGAAAATACCTTAAATCGGTTGTTGCAAACAAGCCACAACAAGCAAATGTAGCAAAACTACCATCGACTTTGAGCTGTACTTATCTCTGTGAAAAATAATGCTTATTTCTTCCAACTCCTCAGCTGGTCCTCCTTATCACAGCGTGAATGAAGAATAAACAGATCCTTCATTTCTGGTTGATGCTCTAATTGCTGTTCTAAGCAATCACATGGTTGATATCAGTTCCTCAGTGTTGATGCACTTTCTGATTTTGGCACAGCTATCTGAGACACCTAATATTTACCACATCTATGTACACCTGACCTGGACCTGAGTCAGCTTCTTCCAAGCAAGATTCTCATACTCTGCCAGCAATCTTCAAGCGTACTTAAAGCAACAGTGTGTAATTTCCGCAACACCTAATGGTCGAACTGCAGATTTACAACGGCTTTATCCTCTCCCTCCACCTCCCCACACCACGTCTCGCCTTCCAAGAATCCGGTAGCCGTCAGGGGATACAATGGATTTCGCAACCTCCGCATCACCTGCCTTGTCAAGTGACGAGGTTTGTTTATATACAGTTATATAGGTTCACATAACTGGTCCTCCAGGGGCCTGTTTCAAGAAGCGGGTTTTGTGGAATGTTAACCCTGAGTTTGGGGAAACTCTGAGTTTTCCGTTTCAAGAAGCGGTGTATGTTAACTCTGAGTTTGGGGTAAGTTGAGGAGTAAGTGAAGCCCGTTTCATGAAGCGAGGTATGTTCTACTCGGAGTCTGTTACCGCGGTAACATAGGCTGTGAACATAACCTCCT
>JAVQJG010064449.1:0-11469 GCA_036024015.1 Craterocephalus amniculus | reverse complement strand
GTATATATATATACATACATACATATTTATTCATTTACATTGGAATTTATCTATTTATCTAATTTTGAATAAAACGGCTTTCCATAAAAAGTCTGATCATCCCTCTCTACAATGATAAGAACCCAATGTTTTGCATGTCCTGTAATTATCAGCATGGCATAAATTCACCCCTGAGAACTGCACTGATCAAATCACTGCTTGCGATTTCAATAAAGCTTCAGGCAGAAGTTTTGACAAAGAGGGAAGACAAAGAGTGATTCTTCGTACCTCTGCCTGGCTTTAACAAGTTGGCTTGTCATGTCATAACATGACAAGCCAAGTCTGCCTTGGAGTCTGCCTTCATGCAGCTCATAACGTCACCTCAGGATCAGTAAGCTGTCGAAAGATAAGTGCAGACAAATGAATGGGAATGCTATTAGTTCCCTGTTAAGCGATTTAACCTCTGCAGCAGATGTCTTAAAAGGAGCCGCCACTGATGCACAACGGCCATTTTTATTTTGTTCTCATGTCCTCACAGCAAATGTACTGCATGAACACAGAAAGGACGGCATTGTGTTGTCTCATCTCTGAACTGTGACTGAAATCCTGCTTTAAGTGTGACACTTGCATCAAAACGATCAAGACTTATTGTCCTGTTTAATTCACAATCTGATCTGACTATCTCTCTTTTAGACACCCTTATTTTTCTCAGATATTCTTCCTGTCAGGGTCGTTCACCCTTTCTTGCATCTCCTGTACTAGAAGGAGAAATGCATTGAGCCCCAGGGAGAGCAGGCAATCGCTGGTCACTGAAAGGAGAGATGAGGAGAGGGAGATAGGAGAGGAGAAGAAGAGACGTAAATGAAATTTCCAACACATTAGGCACGACCAGTGCCACCCACTGTCTGCACACGACTACTGAGTGACTGCTGGCCAATGAGAGCGCTTCATTGGCAAGGAGAATTGATTTATTTACAGGGGTTCCCTGGATGTTGCCTGATGATAGGCAGGCATGACAGAGGCTCAAGGGTGGACAGAAAATAACCTGTCCAGGTGATCAGGGTGATGTGATAGACTCAAACTAACCACTTCGCAGACAATCATATTCCCAGTGAACCTGCCCATCGGCTTCCTCTGTGAAGGACATGGAAACCATTATGCCTGGGTGAAGGAGTGAGTGGTTGATTGAACTCCGCTGCAGGGCTGAATAAAGAAACTCCCGCAGCCACGTTTCTGATTCCTACAAACCGATATGAAAAATGCGCCCATTCCCCAGCATGTGTGTTTGTGTGTGAGATGCAAACATGTCCTAGCCCTTCGTCATTTATTCCCACTTCACATGGAATACAGGCACACAGGCGGAGAGGGTGATATAGGTGGACTGAGCAGTGATAGAGGCTGGCAGGTTTGCGAATTTGGTGTAGCAGAGATGAATGGACGGGCTGAAAACGCCTTCATTCATAATGGAACACTGCAACAAAGCAGCTTGATTCCCGTGTGTCTCACGGCTACATGAGCAGAGGAAGGAAGGAAAAGACACTGCAGGACAGAACATCTAACATAATGACATTTTTTTAATTTATTGCTCCAGGTGTTGCCCAAATAAAGCTTATAATACAGAATGAGCATCAGCGAAGTGTTGCTGGGGAGCCGGAATGGCCTGAAAGTGTCAGAGCGAACACTGCTGACTTTATCAGATTATTAAACCCCAGCCTATTCCGCGCAGCTCTTAAGGGGAGGTCTTCTGTGAGGAGAAATGAATTCAAGATCAAGAAAGGACAAAACCACTCAGAGCAGTGTAGAGGGGCATCTACAAAATATCGCGTGCAATCTGTCCCGTTTGTTTTGCTTACGTTGTATAAAAAGGCGCACACATCCTCCCAACTATGTTGATGAAGCTGATGATCATCAGTGAAGAGCAAAAGCGTGGGCGTGAGGGGGAGGAAGCACAGGCAGCCAGAGAGCTGGCGAACAGGCACCAGAGATGAGAGGAGGGATTGTGTAGGAGAGATTCTGTGAGTGTGTTTCTCTCCTCGGCTGTTGGCCTGTGTTTGTGTGGTGATTACAAAGTGCTCATTCTTAGCATCAGTCGGATCCACAAATAGCAAGAACCGCCCACCGGTACAGTGTTATAGGAATAGCTGCAGCAAATTAAAATATTAGAGAGGAGAGGGGCGCACTTGCAATATTGCGGGATAAAGCCATCATTATTTAACATAGATTATTAAGACGAATAAGACAACCTTACGTTACACAGTGCAACTGAACTGAGAAAACTAAGAGTGTTACAACTTTGCGGGTTATAAAAAAGGAAGTTCTGCTTTTAAAAGTTTCGGTGTGAGAACACCATCTCTGCATGTTAAAACTCATTCCAAAGAGCTTCCTCCGACTGTGAACTTGTACAGAGAGTGGCATCACAGCGCTGCAGCTCAGCTTTTAGCACAATTTGAGCCTGAGGTGTAACCGTAGAAAGCCACAATAAATCTACTTTTTATGGACCTGTCGTTTTTCTCTCGTGAAACCGAAGCCAACATAGCAGACACCTTATAGGACAGGTTTGGAAGAACGAGGTACTTATGCATCCCGGTCTTACCAAACAGCTACACAACTGCTGAGTAATGACAGTCAGACTTAAATACAACAGTGTTAAACAAGCTTAAGGCCACAGAGAATGATATCTTAGCAAACCCATGTGAATTCACTTTCCCAGTTTAGTTGTCCATCTCAGTCAGGGGTTATCTGTGAATGTTATGTTATTCGTCGCTGTCGTTTTATACAATTACCTTAACTGATTTCATGGGTTACAGGACTGTTAGACCACCCACAACACTTGCCTTAGGGGATTATACCAGGTCTTTCTACTAATTATAGCAGGACTTTACTTATAGTTTGTAAATCATTTCTGCTGTGCGCTCTCATTTTTGCTAGAGCATTTCAATATTCAATGCAAATTCAACACTTTGTGCTGCTTTTTTGCATCCAACTTCCTTCAGCAAATGACTGTAAGAGTTTTCATAGTGAAGTAGATCCTGTAAGTGTTTACTATCCATTTTCAAAAAATTAAAAATAGGGAAAGGGTTATTATAGATGCATCAGGGTAAGCTGTAAGAAACAGGTCCTTGTTGAAATTTTGTTAGTCTCAAACTTCTTACATAAATGAAGCAAACAGCAGCTTTTAATGAATAATCCTACTATGCAGCAATCATATAGTGATGTATGGTAAATTATTTCTTGGTATTTTTATCAGAGTGGAGATACACAATATTTATCTCAATATTTAGTTTTATATATATAGACTTTTATGACGTTTGGTTATTGTTTGCATTTCAGTTAAAAAACTGCTTTCTATGTGATGTTAGGTGAAAGTAAAGAATTAAGACAGAATTGCATCTTTTGCAAAGAGGACTAACATTTCACTATTTTAAGCTACCATGATGACGGTAATTTAAATAGATTTCTAATTTTAAGTTGTTTTTCTGAAAGTAACACGAAGCCTTGTCTCTAGGAGGTAAAGTAGATTTATGTGCCAATTTGCACAGGAAAAAAATCTCTGAAGACACAGAAGACAGCTTTGAATAGAAACAGCACTGGTGAATGATCTCCACATGGCATCTGATTATCTCTGAGCCGTAAAAGATGCCACTGATCGTCATTACTTTTACAGAGACTTGAATATTTCATTGAAAGTAAAGGTGCTGCATTAGTTAGTTGAATTCATATTTATCAGATTCCAGTTTATTCATGTAATCGATGTGTTTTCCTTATGCCTCATTCAGATTTACTAACATGTTTAAAATACTTCAACATGCTAAAGCTAGCTTGTAGCTATTCTATATGATGGTAGCTACAAATGTGACTATGAACAGGAGGTTGAAGTATTGAAGATTTTTGAATACTATGGCAATTCAAGAGAAGGAATATTAATCAATTAAGTAATCTAGCCAATTTACCATGAAGATGCTGTCTGTCTGTCTAGTGATCTATATGTAGGAGCATGTAAAAATTCGGACTGCCAGACTTTCTGTGTCATGGTTGGGAAGCATCCTAGTCACCAGAACAGTCTTTCATTATGTCACATTACACTGGGTAAAGATGCTTGTTCTGCAACCCCACGACCCATGATCGGGCATGACAGTGAACTTTGGTCTGTGGCGAGTCTGTCGGGTCAAAATCGGGCTGAATTTATGCAGTCTGACCCCTGCATTACGCATGGCTCTGTCCTTGGACTGATACATTTCACTTCGTCAATACCTCCTATAGTTAATGTTGTTAAAACCATGACATAAATCTCCATTGCTACATGGATTATACAGCTATATAGATCAGATTTTCTGTCTATTTATGCAGTTTTTTGCACAGTATTCATCTGGCTTCCTGAAATACACTTAGCAACCTGGGAGGGGTTTTTTGTTGTTAAACCAGTATTTCTTCTTTGACTTGCATATAAATGAGGCTTCTTGGACAATAATGTTAAAATTATACACAGTTTCAGAGTGATGGAGGAAAAAAAAACTACTCCATGCATTTGTTACATCAAAATTGAACAACTTAATTTCACAAAAATTCCCATCGGTGCTTCCAGCAGTATCCTCAAGGCCTCCGCACCGCTGAGAAACACTGTAGTATTGATTCTAATCAATAAATCCCAGCTTGTTTGAACAAGTATTTCTGAGGGAACAGAGTGCTGAGCATGACTTCTCCTGACACTTTGATTGGCTCAGAAAGTGCTGCAAACTAAAATTCATTTTGTAAGATCAGAATTAAACACTGCAGTACAGTGAAGTTATGAGTCAAACAGCAATACAAATAAAAACAGACAGCAAATATTAATCTTCAGTTTTCCCACTGGGTTTTCAGAACAAATGTAAAATAAAAAAGTTGAGGAGCTGCAACTCTTTAAATTGTTTCTGACAAAAATCAGTCAAAGCGCTACATTTGTTTACAAGAAGCAACTCAATGAAGGAAAATGAAGAATAACATCCATTTTATATCCAGATCATTTCTTTGCCAGGAATAATGCACTGTATCATGTAAGATATATAGAGAAGTCATTTTACATAGCAGAGATTGTGAGATGGATAACCTTCAATCCTCTGCGGGAAAAAGGACATTTTAATAGTGCAAAGTGTTACCCAGGCAACAGCCACATAGGAACTTTTGAATATCTCCAAGAACCTGCATATTTACTTGTCTTTTCACCATAAAATCAGCCTTTTTATTTTTTTCAAAATCATATGTGCATCAACATTGTGGCCTCATGTATTTCAAATGCTGCATATGAAATACGGGGACTTAGAAAACCGCTCAACATAATGTAACTTGAATCACTGGCCAAGGCTTACAAATAAGCCCTGTAACTGAGCTTCTGTTACATTTTCTAAAAAACAAGACACTCATAACCCCAGTTTGCATTTTCACAGTTTCCCTTCATCAATATTCCTTACATCCAGTTCATACCAAGGCTGGGAATTCCCACGGGTTTCCCTCTGGATCCAGGTAGATCGGTAAGCTCTGACAGCACGGACTAAAGCCAGAGTTACCTTCCTGATCCATTCAGATGCTAAGCTCAGCTTTTCTACCCCCTCACAGTTCACCGATTTTCCCTCAGAAAGAAGAATAAAAGCCAGGTTTAATATCTCGCAGCAATAAAACATCCCCTCTCTTTCAGCAGCTATGTGGAAGAATAAGTTGCAAACCTATTGCTAACGTTATTGTCCTTTTTAAATGCTTAGATCAGAGCTCCTGTGCAGATGGGCTGCACAGCAGGCAAAGCAGTACAGACGGCGTGTAATTAATGGCATCCCAAAAGAGCATACTTGGAGAATTTTTCCATACTCATGGTGGAGACACAGCAGCTTTTTTTCCCTCCTCATTTTATTTAACGTTCATTCCAGTGTGACAGAAACTAGGAATGCCCCAGGGACAACAGTCACACTCTGTTAGCCACAACAGCAGAACGAGAAAAGAGCTGAAGGAAACACATTCAGATGCTGTAATTTAATACAGCTGCCACATGCTGGACATGTGGTCACTTTTAAATACAACACGAGGGTCGTTGTGCGACACACGGGCCACGTTCAGACCGTGATTCAGGAGACCGCAGTTGCTCAGATGCCTCTGCTCTTACTCTAGTCTATGGAAATAAGATTTCAATCCGGGTCTGTGTGTAGATACACACAAGAGGAAAGAACACTGCTTCATTTGCTTTGCATACCATCTGTGCGTGACTGCGTGTTTGGTATTAAACAAAGCAGAGAGGAGCACACTAACCAAGTGAAATGGACATACTGGAAAAACAGTCATTTAAATGGATTTGGAAAGAACAGCAGAAAGAAGTAGACTCATTTTGTTTGTCTGCTTGGTTTTCTTGGCATCCCATGACGACAGTGTCCTAGTAACAATGGAATGCAGAATAAACATATTTTTCCCCCATAAATCAGAGTCAGAACCTCCACAATGTCCAACCATAAAGCCGAAGCCCATTGAAGGCCGTCTCCATGGAAGTGCACTTTCCAACAGTCCTCTCCATCATTTCCTCAAACCTATTTATAGAACGACAGACCACTAGCAAGCGGGCAAAGGATGAGTTACAGTGTAGTGAGAATGGAAATGTCTAGTGTTTCCATTTCTCTCAGCTGCCCCCTGTCTCTTTCCTCGCAGCTTGCTTGCAAATCAAAAAGCTTAATGCAAACAGCTGACTCAGAATCTCCCCCCTGTTCCTGTCTGGTGCGAGGCTAGCGCACTTATACGGAGTAGCGTGCAGATAGCGGACAGCGGGGCATCGCTGACCTTCCCTGACAGGAAGTCGTGGGACTCGCGGTCTGTTGCTTTTTGAGCTCCGTGCGCAGAATGAAGATGTGAGAACCGCCGCAGTTTGAGGTCAGCGGACCCCCCCCCCTCAATCTCCATCAAGGCAAGTGTTAAAAGCTACACAGGTAGCAGCATTAATAGGGGGAGATATTTGCCGTTGACCTCAGGGCTCGGTCATACAGCAGTAGAACGGCTGCAACTCTGCTGGAGCCTCTTAAACCAGCGGTGGACAGATATCTACCTGTGTGTGTCAGCAAACACTGTCACTGCCCGAGGGCAAAGTCCTTGCTAGTCCTGCTAATTAGCGTTAGCCTACACAAATGTTATGCTTCCCAAAACCAAAGAGTGCCTGCACCGTAAATAAAAGCAGGGTTTCATGTCTGTCAGGTTTCCTTTAGTGAACACGCACTAATCCTTAACGGCCGCTCATCGGGCAACAAGGCTCCCCCGTTCTCTACAAACGACACCGTCTCTGTGGAGCTGCCGGTGTTAGTATTGATTGTCTCCTTTGTTGGCCTAATAAAACCTTTAGTCAATGCTTAAAAGCTCATTTTATTCAAAGCGCAAAAGGTAAATATCTTTAAAAGCATACTTTATGTGTCAGTCATTCATGGCAGTCTGCATCAAAAATAGATCACAGGATCAGAGGTATTTACATAACTAATTCAGCCATACTGCTCTGCTTTCCAGAGGTGCCTTTGAGAAGAGACAAGATTGTATCTCCAAGTCCCGACTTCTACGTCCTTACTGACTGGTGCAGGCAGGTTCACAGAGAACTGCTTTATAAATCAGGACACTGTTTTTTTTTTTAATACACCACGATGAACAGGATAAAAGAGTTGGCCCCATTACGACATACAAACATGTTCCAGACTTTATACTGTGTTTGCAAAGTCTTGGCTGTTTCTGGTTAAAGTAACTACACAGGGCTGCTTCATTACAATTTCATATTCACATGGTATTTAATTCAATAAGGTTTATCAACTGAGCACAGAAGTTATTAATACACAATGCATGACTGAATAAGTTCCTAATTTTCATCCATATTAAATGACGGTATATAAAAAAATGGTCTGTAAAATTTTGAATGGTTTATAACAAAGATAATTTTATATTTAAAAATTTATATAACCCATTTTCAAAAGCTCTTAATAGGATTATGAGGTCAAACCCTCCCAATATCATTGAAATCTATCATACCATTGAAGCGAGTGAATGAAGGAAGCTCCAACAAGCTGACACTACAAAAAAAAACACTTTCACCGTAGTCCATATTCAACCCTTCCTTCCTCTTTCCATTCACACCCTGAACTGCTTCAACTTAATTCTCTGTATCACATATGCTTTATTTAAATGTAAGTCAAGTCACTGATTCACTTCTGCTGATATGAGTTCATTAAAAAAAACAAGGTTCAAAGTAAAAATTTCTGATTCTTTAAGACAAGTCAAAATGCACAGATGGGCTTTCAACAGAATGACTCTGCAAATCAATTCTGGCAAAAATACACCGTACAAATCCATAACGACAAAAACTCACAAGAACAAAATGAACTGAGGTCATAAGCAGGTTTGTTGTGTCCTGTTGGGGGGAAGGAGAAAGCAAGCTGGGCCTGTCTATCAGGTCCAGCTAATCATTACAAATAATAAAAGGCTCTGTGAGCCTACAGTTCATTGTTCGACAGAGGTATGCATCTATGTTTGTTTTCTCCATGGTGAATTCTCTGTGTGTGTTTGAGTGTGCCAGAGCAAAGCTTCAATCTGAGTAATTACAGCGCAAACAAACCGGGGCAACAAGCCGATATACGTCCTGGGGATCACTGACTCAATGGATACGCTCTGAGCCTGCTCAATCTCAATAAGAGCCCAGTTCTTGACTTCTGGTCGCGTAATGAGGAGCCCACGAGCTTCCTTACAGAGGGCTAATTTCAAGCAAAACAAAAGCAAAGAGGGGTTTTTTTTTTTAAAAAGAAGAAGCTGCAGGAGAAGAAGCACAAGATGAGGACTTCTTCTCAATATCAGGAAAATGAAAATCCAACATCCACTTAGCCTGGTTAGGGAGGGATTGAACATAATTTATTAGCTTAAAAACATTGCTTCAGAATATGAAAGTATTCAAAATGTACATCTATAAAACACTTCAACTGAACGCTTTTGTAACTGTTTACTGGCATTCCATTAAAGTGTCTTAATCGATTATCAGGAGAATTAGAGAACAATTATCAATTAATCATTGATATTTATATATTAAAATTCAATATTTATAGCCTATATTTAAATTAAGTAAAAGTAGGAAAAAGTTTTGTATGTTTCCTTATTTAGATTTTTATGACAAGATAAACAACTTTTGTGGCAGTTAAATGGGATTCATTCACTAGTTACACTGGAAAAAATTAACTTACATACAACTTCTGCACCAGTTTAAAGATGCATTCAATTAATTGATTAAAAGATCATTTAAAATCAATTAAAATCTTAAGGATCGATTTATCAATTGTCAATTTATTATACCCATCCCTAGTTTAGGTGAAAGGACCTTCTTTAATCCTCACTAAATTTGATGATCAATTATTTTAAGTACTCTGCAAGGAGACATGTCAACCAAGCTGCAGGCTACTTAAATTTGTTCTTGGCATGAGGCGCAAAGTAGCACTAGGCGAATTCAAACAGCCCTGTTGTAAAGGCTGGAGCTCAAGTGTGCCGACCACCCAGAGTAAAAGAAACAAAGTAAGCCCAAAGTGCTGCAAAGTAACAACAAATAGCAACCTGCTTGGCATCATGCCTCACTAAGCCACCATGAAGAGCCGATTCCTCACCGACATCCACTCCCACTCCCCAGAATGACCCCCAACACAAGGATGATGTCTCAGCTTTATCCATCCCGTTTAACCATGACTGCCAAACCCATTATTTGCCTTGTAACCCGACACAAGCATGTTTCCCCGTGCAGAACAGCTGTGAAATGCATGCAGATTTCCCTTCAGCAGGTTCGCCTTTAACTGCCTTCGCCCACTCAGGGATCAACCGGCTTTATCAGAGGAGACAGCGGCCCACGTTCTGAAGTCACCGGGACAAAAAAAGGTGCAACAAACTTGAAAATGTCAAGCGCTCCTGCCATTAACCCGGTGAATCGATCCAGCAGAAACTGAGGGACTACTTATGAGCTTGTGTGTGCATTTGTGTATGTGTGTTGGTGGTAGTGGAAAGGACCGAGGACGGCGTTTGAGCAACAGGAGCACTATTAGCTTTGTTTAAGTCCACTTTTAAGATAAATTCAACTGTCGAGGAATTTGGAGATGCCGTCTGCCTTTTATGGGTTGTCTGTAATACTCATTGAACTCCATTCAAGTTAAACTGTAACCTAATGGAGCAAAACTGCATGGTGAATGCTGAGCAATGTATTACCTATTCCTCCTAGACAGCTTCTAAAACTTGCAAGCGTACATAAATAATTCACTTAGTAATTACTAAAATCACTTGTCAGGTCTTGAAATGTGCTGCTTTCGTGCCACACATGACAGATGCCACTTCCAGATCCAGATCCATACGTTGTAAGTACATAACAATTCCTAATTCTTCTGACATCCACAGCGTTTCATTCACTATCCAGTGTTACAGAAGCAGTATGACGGACTTGTGGATTAAATTCAAGGTTTCAAAAAAGATTAGAACGATGATCATTTCATTTTTCTGCTGCCAGTTTTTCTCCAACAAAACATGTGAACTTGAGGCAGAGGGAATCCTCACATCGGAAGCCCCAAATTTCCGTGTGCCATCTACATCAAATTATTGCATTAGGAAAATAGGATTCATTTAAGCATAATGTTTCTAGTTTTAATTAAGATGCGCTTCATTGTTGACAGGCAAGCCGGTTTCATCTCTCCTGTCGCCTGTCTCACAGTGATGACTCTCCTCCAGCTGCACTGCTGTGATATAACCGGCGTTTCCACTACCACGACCCACTGCCCTTATCTGGGTTTACTATACAGCACCAAGTTGCAGCAGAAGCCATTAATCCATCTGTCTATTAGAATCAGACTTGCATTATGACCTAAAATTCAGATGGTTAAACATAGAAAAACTAGACAACAGTTGACTCTTACATCAAACACAACTAATAAGATGTAAAACACTGATGGGAATATGAATTTACTTTTAGCTGATCAGATACCAGTAGGAATTATTTACCGGTGTAAAATGACCATGGCAGAAGTGGAATTGTGACCTAAATGACTGAGGTGAATTTTCCTAGTAATGGATTGGAAACGTCCATGAGTTGAAAATTATTCATATTCGAAGCTAAACTGACACTAACCAGGGTGAATGTCTCTATACTCTGCCAGTATTGATCTCACTCTGGTGGTTGTATCATTTCAGATGAACCTGCATAAACAAGAGTACAAACAATCAATACCCTCTGAAGAAGAGGTCACACACACCTCTCTTAGTAATTAGCTTTAAACTAGAGAGCATTGAAGTTTTCAGGGCAGAGTTTTAATGAACTCTGATAGAAGCAATGCTATATTTGTGTTTTCACAATGAACAAGATTCATCTGTACTGTATGCTGACATCATGCCATTTTGCACTGGGGACAATTTTATTTAAGGGTGTGTGGTTTACAAATGATGGCGAGTGAACCCAGACTGCTCTTCCTGCTCGCTGGTAATACAGCTGTACAATAA